>JBBMHQ010072053.1:0-12835 GCA_037834295.1 Postelsia palmaeformis
GTTGTTTGGTCAGCAGCCAGAAATACGGTGGAACAATGGATAGGTTGTACTCAAATACACCCCCGCCGTGTGTCCGTCGCACGAAATGCGGTGACCACGTACACTATCACAGGCTTTCTGCTCGTGACAGCTTAAATGCCCACGACCAGCGCAACCGAATGTTAATAACGCGTACCTATCGTTTTACCAATCCTACGCATGCCAACGCCGCGTCGTGGTGGTTGCCACGAGCAGTCCGTTCGCCGCATACTCTTACGCGTGGGGGCTGTGCCATGGGAGCGAGACACTCCAAAAACGATGATGGGGTGAGTCCGCGTTGCTCTTCTGGCTGTCGGAGGGTAGTGTGCGATGTGACAGCTGTAATTAACGCCTTCAAGCCTTTTTGACCTCGTTCCAGTTGAAGAGAGCAACGGATGGGTCTTGTCTTGACGCATTTTCAACTGCAAGAATGGGGCACGAGAGTGCATCTCTAAGGTATGCCTGGTAGCAGGCAAGCCCATAGACACCACGGCATACACCACGGCACTGAAAAGTATCTGCACGTGTCGCTTTGCCAACCGTACACGTTTCGACGCGGTACCCGTTGCACCGGCAGCCCGCACGTGGTCCAGCCTCTCGCGCCAAGGCTGCCATGGGAGTCAAGCAACCGAAGACTGAAGACAAGGTAAGCCCGCACGGCCCCATCAGCGCACTGCCTAATGTCTTCATCCCGCAACTGCGCTGCAAGGTTAACTTATCGACAGTGCTGTCCGTAATATTGTTATCAGTGCTACGCTAGTGAACCACGAGTACGGCGCTACTGCACCTACAGTGCTTCTGGCATGTTGCTTCTCCATGTCCACTGCACTGGTATTGACGACGGCAAACCCAACACAAGCATACACGAGAAGTCAAAGTTTCCGCTTTGAAATCGTTGGAAGCTACGAGGTGCTGATAGTACGGTAGAATTTTACACGGAGATGGAGCGATGTGAGTACAAGGGAAACCTATGTGTAAACGGTAAACCATTTGTGCCCTGTGGTCAAGCATATCTAAAAGTATCCACGAGGACTGCAGAACGCATGGGGCGTACCCACAACGAACGGTCTAAGCTTTCATTGGCGTTCAAGAAACCGAGAAACTCAGCCAGCACCCGACACTTCAAGCAAACGCGTGAGAACAAGGTTTGAGTGATAGCTTGCGCGGTATGGGCCAACGCCTTCCGGGAGTAGAAGTAGATGAGTCCACCCTCGTGGTCAATACGAGTACCTCAATCGCACCCCACGGTGTTAACGCAAGGGCGCGATGGAGCAAACAAAGTGTAAGCCAGCCGAAGTCTTCGCACCGAAGCCCCAATCGTTCTTATAGATTCGGTACTGTACAAGCAGTTCCAAGCCCCTGAAGGACGCTTGACTATGCATCGAAAGTATCACGAGCAGAGACGACCTAAAAACGCCGGTGCGTTTCGCGAGATCGGTACCTTTACTATCCCGCCCACCGTCAAAAGGACAAAAAGCGAACAGTCTACGCAGACCATTTCAAGGCACACATTGGGAGTGGGTTGCGACCGCACAGAATCGAGAACAGCTACAACAAATGTATCCCCAGCCCCAACACTGACCTCGCCGACCGCTCTCCTGTACGATCCCCTCCTCACCACCTCATTACCATGCTCGACTCTTTGCAGCATCTACCGTATGTATGTCTGTAAACGTACTCAAGCAAATTTCCCCCCACACACACACTTTCACGATCAAATGGCATCTACGCCCAGACGCCCCCTCTATATCCCCCACCCCGCTCGGGTGTCGTCCGTTCCCCCGTTCGAGCAGGAGCCACCCGTGGCCGCCATCCCAGACGACCCTCCATCTCCTATGCCTAAGGGTGCCGTGAATCGCCGTCGACGTGTCAGCGTTAGCGCTGAGGTGGACACCTCAAAGGTGAACAAACACGACGATCAGCGAAAACTGTTCGCTAGAAGGCAAAAGCTAATATCATCATCAGTAGCTTCGTGAGTCAGTGCTGACTCAGTTGGGTAGGTCACGCCTTCTACCCGAAGACGGACACACGTGGTCTGCTGTTTGCAGCAAAGTGAAACGGCAAGGCAGCGGCAGCGGCAACAGCAACAGCAACAGCAGCAGCGGCAGCGGCAGCAGCAGCGGTTGCTGGTTCGGCGAATTATGTTGTCGTCACGTAGCACATCATCCTGTCATTGATACGCTTCTCGCACCACAGTAAGCCGATACGGAACTCGGTCGGAGTTTGTGGGCCTCGTGAGCTGCACCCGATCGTTCAGCCGGCATCGTCGCGCCACCGGCCACTGTCGGTGCGAGTACGTTACTACGGGGCACTATAGTAAATAGGACCAAATATTGTTAGTGAAAACAGGTAAATATATAGTTGTTTGTGTCTAACGTAGGTCCTATTTAATATGATCCTCCGTGATAGCAGCCGTATATCGGCAGCGTTTTTCAGTATACACTTCTATCTAAGAAAGAATGATACCGCCCCAGGCTGGGTTTAGCACCATTATATTGGTCGAAACAGGGTGCGTTCTACACCACCTTTAGTTGAACGGCTCCCAAACGTCCAAGGTTTCCCACGGAACGGGTCAAACCTGGCGAGTCGGGTCGGGTCGGGACGGGTCACCGGACCTGTCCCCGAGCCGACGCGTGATAATTGAAGGCCTCCTGACCCGACCCGATCCGACCCGACCCGACCTGTGAGAGATTGGAAACCTCCTGGCCCATGACCTGCCTGGAAAATTTTATATTTTCCTGTCAATCTCAGCCTGGCTTTATCTTGGTCTGTTAGAATTGTAACTGGCTGAATGGCTCAGTTGTTCGTTCCTTGTAAACCGAACAAGGTTTTCGGTGCTGCAGGCGATTTTTGAGGTTACCTGAAGCTCTTGCTGGCAGTTCTGCATGCCCTGTTTCCTCACCGCGAAACGAGACGTGATAGAAAATATCAGAAGCAAGATACGCACTGCCCTGTGGGTTGCGTAGGCCGTCAAATCCCTCACCCTTCCTGTGTTTGGGCCCCGCTGGCACGGCTGCACAACAACGTAACAGATGCCGCGTGTCAAGAAAGTGATCCCGAAGACAGAAGCCCAGCTGAAGGACATCGAGAAGGCCATCAGCCGGTGCTTCCTCTTCTCCTCCCTCGACGAGGACCAGCGTAAGGAGGTCAGCCACCCTTTGCCTTGTTCCCTGTTGGCCGATCGTGTTTTTTTTCTCGATAATAATTTCATGGTGGGTCCTGTTGATGATGCCTTGGGCTGCTTGCTTCGCCCACCCACAGCATCTTCGTTCAATCGGTGTGGTGCGTCCCTCGAAGAAACGAGTTATAACTCGGCAGAGATGGTGGCGGCCACGTTCTCTCTTCAACAGCGGGCGGCATTTCCCGGCTGTCTGGAGTGGATGCTTGCTCTCTATAGTTCAAGGTTCAGGCACCTCTCGTGCATTTTCCTGGGGTGGTGGGTGTGTTCGCAGACGCTCGTGTAGCACGTATAGCAGTAGTTATACTGCAGCTCCGCTCTGTCAAAGAATATACCGGTGGCATTGGTCATTCGAGATAACAAAACCAGAGTTCAGGGTCTCCACCAGCAGCCCCTGCGAGTTAGTGCATATTCATATTGTGTTTAGTTTAGTTTACCAAAGTATGTGTATACGCCCACCCTCGCGGTGATACTCCACGCCGTTCTCAATTGTGGAGTTCCCTTGCGCCATACGCTGTTCGGAACATCCCGCAGGTAGTAGATTCCATGGAAGAGAAGCGGTATCTGTCTGGAGACGCGGTGATCAACGAAGGTGGTCCGGGAGACTTCTTCTACGTGACGGGTTCGGGCGAGCTGCAGGTATGGCACAGCTCGTAGGTAGCACCCGTCTGCACGGTCCGGTGGTACGTAGTGCTGTCGGAATGAAGTCTGAAAGGCAATCGTGGACAAACACGCATAAAATCGGTGAGGCACGTGCTTACGGTGGGGCGGCGTGGTAAGCCGCAGAGATCGGTTGGCTGCACTCGCCACGATATACGTCGATATGCCGGGGTACTGCTCACCGTGCAAGGCATGTGCCCATGGTTTGTGAATGTCCCCTCTTGCTACAGGTTTTCATCGCCGGGAAAAACAACGGCCAGTCCCTCCGCACGCTGAAACCCGGAGACGCCTTCGGAGAATTAGCCCTGATGTACAACTCGCCGCGTACAGCCACCGTCAAGGTGGGTTGTCAAATGAAGAGGTGACCGTTGGCTGGACTATATCACACTCCGCCGAGAACAAATCTCGAAGACTGCTGGATGTTGGCAACAACATCGTGGTATGCCGATCGAGGTACCCGTCAGAATGATAGAGGCTTGCCCATTTGTGCCACCGCTGCAGCGAGGGGCGTTTTTGTGTCAGTTCGGTGCATGTGTGTGGCCGGTGCTGGAACCCGCTCTTGAATAGTGGAAACTTTCTCCCGAACCCTCAGGGCCGAAGGTTTTGGTGCCGCTTTTTCATTCCGGCCATCCATGTCGGTTGTATATGTAAAGCAGTCACGAAGTGTGCATGCTTGATATTTTGATCGTGTTGGCACTTTTCTTGGGCCCAGGATCTCCCCGGCATCATAGATTTTCAAAACCAAAACGAGCACCCACACCGCTGGATTCTGGCCGGTAGAAAGCATAGCGTTCCATAATAACGTTGATGCATAGTCCAAGAGCACAGCGTCACAGTATATAATGAAAGCAGCGAACGATGGCGACAACGTTCCCAGAATCCCGCGTCTCTCACGCATCACATGTTTTGCACGTGTAACACGTCTCGCACGCCTCAACGCAACACCTGCAAGCAGGCTGTTACGGGATGTTTGGTCTGGGCACTGGACCGCACCACCTTCCGCCACACTATCCTGGAGGCCGGGCGGCAACGCCGCCAGAAGTATGAAGTGTTCCTCGCCAACGTGAGTACGAAGCTCACAAACATACTAGCAGAAGTCCCCCACTCTGACCCTTCACCTGCTCCAACGTCTTGGCAGCGAGCCGCTTGGAACCAGGGTAGGAACATGTTTGCGGGTACAAGCACTGTACGACTAGCAAACTGTTGCCGCCATTGTTGTGGCTGATACCCGAGCGTAACCCCGAAGCTCCTTCGGGGGAATTGAAGCTGTGCTTCATATACTCACCAAAGAATCACGCGAGAATGGGGCTTTTCCTAGACGGGAAAAGCGAGGAGACTTCGACGGCGGAGGGCAGGCTTTCCGGCCGTATGCCATCCCAGGAATAGCGCAGCAACCTCGGGCTTTGCACTCTTTTTAGAAACTTCGGTTGCCACCAATGTGCGGCGCAGTTTACCCCCGACGATCGCGGTCGGTCGTCTACGAAACCAAGCGGTCGGTCGTCTACGAAAGCAAGAGCCCAGGGAGACGTTGTGGGAGAACCAGGGAAAATTCAGTCGTTCCAACGCCACTGTAAGACTTCGCGCGAGCCGCGAGGTTCGATAGGCGCAACAGGGACACACATCGATGCTCGAAGTGACTAGCTTCAGATAAGTAGAAGCAGTGATATCGTTGTCATCTCGCGATGCGTCGTGAGACGTTCGCCGCAGGGGATGGCGATTTCGCTCAGCGTTGGTTTTGTGCGTACCGTAGTGCCTGCTTTCGTTCCGCCATATTTCCAAACTTTGTAAATGAGTAAACACGATGAGGGTCCGGAAACGTAGCGGATTCAGATTTACACTCACAGAAATCACGTGTCTGCTCTTCCCCCCCCCCCTTCCCTCTATTATGTATAGGTCGGGTTGGTGTCGGCCGGCAACGACACAGAAAAACATGCTGCTCACTACGTGAGCTAGACAACTAGGGTACAGTACCGTTTTTTTTTGTCGGTCGCTCACAGCTGGTCGTCGAGTTAGATTATTTGTGCGAGGTAAATAACCTTTACTCCGCACAAGGGAATTGATCGTATCACGTAGTGTTCAAGGTGAGGAGATGCAGTTGCACAGTACTCTAATTGCTGTCTCTGGAAGTGGCCACACCGGAAACTAAGTTCACTCGTTGAAGTTAGCATCTATATGCAAGTCCGCCTCACAAGCGGTTCTTAGCAGGATGTAGCTGACCCTTCACGAGACATACCTGAACCTCGCTTCGCGCTTGGTACAAGCAGTGTATTCCTGATTGGTGAAAACCCGACATGCTCCGTCCCGGCATTGCAGGGGTACGAGGGTCTATCGTCATACAACTACGACCATGCATGATCACGAGTACATCTCTCCTATCGAGGACACCCCTCCCCCCCCCCCCCCCCTGTTTGGTGCCAATACTCCTGCACAATATGACCAGCCTCCAAAATTATTTCGTGCGGTATCTTGTGTAAGTTACGGTATCCTGGTATTGTTCTCTGACGCCCTCGTCCTTCCTGTTTGCTGGCATTCGCGCCATTTCAACACCAGGTGAGCATCCTCAAGAGAGCGGACCTCAGCACTTCGGACATCGCGCAGCTAGCCGATGCCGTCGAGCCCATTAGCTTCGCCGATGGTGAGTCTCAGTCTTGCCCTAGAAGGCAGCACGCAACAGATGACCGCGACGCCGCCTGTTAGGATGTCATATCCCCTGTTCGTAATGTTCTTGCTGAGCGCAAAAGAGACGCGACGGAAGTCCCACGGGCGCTGCGGGCATGACACATCCTTGGAAGCTCCGACACCTTGAACAAGTCATCGAATCCAACTTCGTGACGTAGATTCTGCAAGGCAGATATACTCCTGATATAGTATGATTCACGTCATGTTGCCGGATGGGAGCAGCACAGTCATAATTATCTATTACGGGGCACATACTGTAATAAATAGGACCTACGGCACACACCAATACCTGTGTATTTAGCTATTTTTACTAAAAATATTCGGTCCTATTTACTATGATTCCCCCTAATACCTCATGTGTTCTGGGTTTGATCTGTGCTATTAAAAGCATGCAGATCCTACACGGCCTCTCACGACGACAGGAGAGTAACTAGATGATCTGTAGATGATCTATAGATAGATGGATAGATAGGTCGTGATCTTCCTGAGGCGTAAATAAGTCTGCAAGCGGTATATCGCGTTTTCCCGAGTTCTGGGGTGGAAAAAGACACCCACTGTTTTTTTGTCTGTTGTTCGTTGTGGAATACACCAAATGCGTTTCCGGGCGACGTCTTTCGAGACTTGTTCACTCCTTCTAGTCGATTTTTGTTTCGCGCTGCCCGTATCCTACCTCCTCAACCTCCATGGTTGGCCGCATCTACGTGTTTTATGCATACTCGTCCCGATCTCTATGTAGCTCGAACGATCGGTTCAGAACAGACTGTGCCTTTACGTCATTTGGTACCCATGGAGATTCCTCGCTGCCTAAAATGTGTTTCGTGATAAGGCAGGCAACAAACTGCCACCCTCTTCTCATGGCTGCAGGTATAGTGCAGCTAAACATCGACCAGCGACAAGTATAGTGCAACCAAGTTTCGAACCATTCAGCCGAAAAGGCTTCACCGCTGCCTAAGTCCTGACCCAGCATGTTTTAGACATCGATAGTCGTTGCCCTGCCGCTGGTGTCGACGAAATAACTACTTCCAGCGCAAACCGATTGATACGCCGTCACCCTATATATTCCGAAAGAGTTCCGAGGTGGAACACGCTAGCTTACGAGCGCCAACCTGCACTGGCAGGCCCGGCGGATACTCGAAGTTTTATCATGCGGTAACATTTGTGCATGAGACTATCATGGTAGGCAATCTATCAAATGCATTGACTAGCCAAAACGTTGCCTCGGAGGGCGATGCGCGAAACGCAACACACGGTGCAAGCCGCGTCACCGCACGGGTAACGACGATCGATGCTTATTCAACCCGACCCGTCCAGAGCCCTCCACCGCGATCCTCCACTTCTGTCCAAGCCACGCCTGATCCCCATCCTACCGCCTGCATTGCTCTCCCCCATGGGAAACGATCATCCAAGAGGGTGAATCGGACCGCAGCCTGTTCAAGTTCTACATCGTGGAGACGGGAGAGGTCAGGGCGTACGTGCTGCAGGACGGAGAAGAAGTGCTCATGAGCCATCTCGGCCCAGGTGAGAAGCTGCTCGGTAAAGAACAATCTGCTATTTTGACACGTCTCCCATGGCGAAGTGCGCCGTCTCCCATGTAAGAAGCCAACGACCCGCCCATGACAACTTAGCGACTATAGCTTGTGCAAGTATAACGATCATTAGTTATAGCCAATTCCAGCTAAGGCACGTTGGTACTGCTTGTATCCCTGGTATGTATACTTCGTGTATGCACAGGCGGAGGTGATCTTGGCGCAGATGATGTTTTCTCAGGCCCTTAGCGATATCCACTTGTGCCGTACTTGCTTGCAGCCCAAAGGTAACGTACAGTACGCTGGATTTCGAACACATTCGTGCCTCAACGCAACGTCATGTTCGCCGGACACCCACAAGAGAGGTATACATATGTGAAGCCTACGGCCCGATCGCGCTGAATACGCTGCGTCTTCTGATTTTCCCACTGACCTGCTCTTCTTGCAGCAAAAGCAGAGGGCCTAAAAGGTCAGACTCCACAAGAACAGATTTCTTGAGCGAGTATTGACCAAGCGTGGAATGTATAGCCTGCGCTAGATGTGCTACTACTGCAAAACATGTACAGCTACCCCGCTACAACGGTACTGTACCTATACTTGGCCTGTGTTCCGATTATGTCAGACTAGAACAGCGGGGCAGGAAACATGTTCAGGTCAAAGCTGCATTGTTTTACTCCACGTTCCCCGTGCAGGCGAATACTTCGGAGAGAAAGCTTTGGTGGACCATACCCCTCGCACGGCGACGGTACGCGCGCACGGAAACGTGAAATGCGCTGCGCTCAGTATCGCCGGCTTTGAACGACTCATGGTAAGAAAGCGTGGCACGAGTCCTGGAGCGGGGTCGATCCGGTTGACACTTAATTCTCCATCTGAATATTTACGTCAATCAGTCGCCTCATTGCGATATCCCAGGGGCGAGGAGAAGAGCACGACTTGTATCATGTATACTGCACCTCTTTCACGCAACGGGCTGCGGTAGAGTTATGTGTTTGTGCCAGGTTGCAGAAATACTGGATTATTTGGTAACCGTTATCGTTCGCTTCGTTCTTGCAACACCCGGGGGAATATACCAGGCCCAATAACCCTAAAACACAGCGGGCATTGATCAACATACCTCACGTTGACCAGCGCGCCTCGCTCCGAAGGCCCGTTCGTTGCGGCACACTACCTTCCTCTATAAGGGTTCCCTTGACACAGCACACGGGACGTGCAAGCTCAGGGGCGAAGAGATGGTATCGTTTGTAAGACCATGTGATACTAGCTGCCAACGTTCCCGTCATGTTTCGACCGACGTTGTTGTGCACGAACCTGGTCGGGTGGATCTCGTGGCTTGTACCCCGGCTCTTCGCTCGCGACTTTAAGGTGTCCGTGAATATCGATGGCCGAGCTGGTTTCCTTGCTTATGAGCATATCCAGTGTTCGTCGAGAGGGTGTGGTATATTTTCAGGTTGGTTTGCAGTACTCATGAATATATATTCGAGACCAAACTGTTGAGCGTGTGAGGCCTATGCATATATTGGTGTGACGATCCCTCGGGCAGGAAGGTTTCGCGCGAGGTTTCCCGGGCGACGTCACAGGATGAACTCGATGTATCATCGTTGGGGCTGCCACTTATCAAGTATTTTGGCGCCGCGTTCCAGAGCGAATACGAACAGGGTGCCAGGACGGCAGTCGTCAGTCCCATCACTGTTGATAGTGTTCGTTTTTGTTCCAGGATCAACCACTGAGCTACTCAGTCGGCTCTGACCGAGTGAGTTACTCTGTCGGCGCCGACTGAGCGGCTCAGTCGTTCATTCTTTGTGTACCCGACAGACACGAGGCCTTTGAATCCTCGATACCTGCTCGAACAATTATTGCCCGCTTGCTTTACGCCCTGGTGTTTTCTCTTATCGCTTTGAACTCCTCTTTCCATCTTTCCCTCCAGCTCTCCAAATGCACCACTGACTTCCTGCGATAATCTCCTCTTCTGGACCCGCTTGAATTATCATGTCAGGCAGGGTGCGTCCTACTAAAACAATCCGTATACATGGGCCATAGTAATACCTTCGCTCTAACCTTGAGCCAGTAACTCTTAACTGCAAAACCAATGACTAACATCCCTGTCGTTATCGTTGCTGTCTCGGTTTGTTCGCAGGGCCCATGCGAAGACATCCTGAAGACGACATACAAAAACCCCGCCGACGTGAAAAAAGGAACGCATACTCCGAGGGGGGGAGCTTAAGAAAAGCGCCTTCTTCCATCATTTCCCCTCTTTTCGCACTACTTCTCGGGGGTGCCGCGGGGAATCACGTACAAGAGGGGGCTCAAAGGGAGGGTAGGCGTTGCAAATTTGGCGCTGACGGAACCACAGACGGGGGTTATTGCTCAGTGATTGACCTGAATCTTCTGGCGGTAGTCGCGAGGAGTCTTCAGGCCAGCGCTGGAGTGGTGGGCGCGCTAGAAACTGCAGTTGCAGATCTGAGTGTGGACTACCTCCTCCCCGCCGTGCCTGACTGGGATTAAACTTCGCCGCTATCTTGAGATACCAACGTGGCCTATTTTTTATTACCCAGCAGTAGCAACAGTCAAGGAGCAATCGTTGGGGGTGTACAATGGAGTCGAGGCTCGAGTTTGTGATGTTTCATTTAGTGTAGGCGGGACGGCTTTCTCTCGGCGGAAGCATGCTAACAGAGCAGCGGGCTGGCGGAGGATTTGGAGGGGCTAAATGCTTATCGTTTGTATTTCCTTTGCACGAATGTCGTTGTCTCTTTCATGCCGGTAGGACAAAAGGTGCTTACAGCCGACTCCCGCTAACCCGTGTCTCTAATTCAGGCTCCCTGTCCGGGTAGTTTGCCGAGCTAGCGTGTGTCTCACGAGAATGGCACAACATTTATCGCAATGCGGGCAAGCATCGTTCGTCACCTGCCGCGAGCGCGGACAGCACGGGCACTGAAGAAAGTTCCTGCCAGGTATTTAACAAGAACAAAGCCTCTTCTGGTATTCGAACCGGCATCGTGTAATGTGGAGACCATCACGACGCAGATCTGCCGTGCGAGCTGGGCCAGCCATAAAACTGATATTCATTCGATCGGTGGTTTTGCAGTCATTTGGGAATATTGTGACGCCAAATTTGACAACCGTCTTTCTGAGCTTACAGCGCACTTGCCAACTCTCTAAGTTTTAGAAACCGAGTTGATCTCGTCGAGAAAAGCCATATCTAAGAATCTTGTAACATACACGTACTAAAGCCTATACAAAAACCGTCAAAAAGACGTATAGTGGATGCCGCTCATTCTCGGTGTGAACATTCCTTGAGGCATGGCGAAACGATCGATATCCTCGCTATCGCCTGATTCGCTCTTCGCCAAGAGACATATTGTTTCTAAGTTTCACGATACAACGTCAGGATGTTACGATGAGGGACACGAAATCCCGATTTACCAGCCCAGTTTTTCGGTTTGGTATCTGAAATTTTGACACGTGATTTTTATTAGTAACAAAAAAATATTCACGGTGGGACGTTTTAATTATTGTTTTTTTCTTCATTATTCTGCCTTCAAACAAAAGTCTCATTTATATTCATGTCGGGCTAGCTCACGAAGAAAAACAAAAATAAAAAACGCCCTTCCGTCAACAAGTTTGTTATACAAATCGAAAGCACATGCCAAAATTTGAGGTTCTGATTCTCAAAAACCGTCTCGGAAATCCAGTCCAGCCTATCTGTTTGCGTCTTGCCCGGCCCAGCTCGTATTTTTTAAAGCGGCGGGTGAATGAGGGATGGAACTCGCATCGAGAATGCATCGTATACGCGAAGTGACAGTCGGACATCCCTGCAAACACCAAGCATTGTCGGATAGTCCCCAGCACGCTCACGGTAGGGAGGACCGTGATCGCCATTGCGTGACCGTACGAGTACGTACAGTAGACGGACTGGGTGTGCGAAAAGCGATATACATTTATGTGCAACCTGTACGATCAACGTGCCGCCGTTATGCCGTTGCGTCAGCAGCGGTCACCTTGCATAAACCACGATCGTGTGGTTCATTTCAAAATGTCTGTGATTACGTGGATAATCGAGGCCAACAGCTGTGCGGTCTGGTAGCCCCGCCCTTGGGGGGCTGAGCTACGGAAAACACATTGGCGTCAGGCCGCAACCTCATTGTCTTGTGGCAGCGTAGGTAGGTAGATCGTCCTATCCAACTGCAAATACATAATGTTTCAGTGAAAGCGCCAACACCTCATCTTCGTACGCGCCAACACATGACATTGTGCCGAATAGATAGGCAGAATATGACCTATACCGTTACAATATATACACCAACACTTCCATGCGATACAAAAAAACACAGCTTTGGATCCGGAACGCTTTGAAGTACGGTAGATGTGCGTCGCGAGAGTCAGCCTCTACGTTACATGATGACAGCTCCGATGTCAGAAGAGTGTCTTCCCCCTGTTGAATGCCTGGTGGGGGCTTTTGTCCGTATCCGTGCTGTCCGTGTTCGCAGCAATGCCAAACCTGAGCGAACGCCATTCCCGGGCGAACGCTACCCACCATTGTCGAGAATCGCCATCCTGGTGCACACAAGCAGAACCACGCTTGGCGCGCGTGGGAATCTCCGACGGACACAGCACTGGAGATGAAAGGAAATAAACCTTGCCGATATGAGAGCCAGCGCCGATTAGGCTCGGTGGTTGCACTGCTGCTGTGTCTGGCCGCAGGGTCATGTGGAACTCTGATAGAGGCGGGATACCTGCAGTGTCGTGGCGTTTTCGCGACCGCCATAGCCCACTGCTT
>JBBMHQ010072064.1:0-12833 GCA_037834295.1 Postelsia palmaeformis
ACCCCCCCCCCCCTTCCCCCTGTACACGGCCAGGAAGAACCGCGTTCAAACCCCTCCGATATTGGCAGGACCCCCCGCCCCTTCCCCTGCCCATGCCTCCCCCCCCCCCCCTCCCTCCGCACCCGCCCATCGTGCAAAAAAGCCAACCAATTTTGGTCGAACGCTTTCCCACCCTTCCCCAGCCCCCTCTCCTCATTTCACCTCTCTATCCTCCCTCCCCCCTCCTGTGCCGCCAATCTGTACCGCGTACAAACCCCTTAAATACTGGCAGAGCGCCGACGGGACGATGAGGAGCGCCCGCCCGGCCACTTCCTGCCGCAGTTACTGCGTCATTATGTAGGCACTCGGTCCGAAATTGGGGGGGGGGGGAGGGGGGGGCGTGCATGGCCCCGGCGACTCGCGCGGAAGGGTTTGGTTCACACGCTGGGCTAACCACATCTAGATCATCCGAACGATGGCGGCCTGAATAGTCTAGAAGATCACGGCCTGGCCGCCTAGATCGCCTCGCTCGAAGATTTTCATCATCTGCACCATCCAGTGGATCGTGTTCCGGATTGACGTGATAATGAAGTCGGTCTGCTGTGGACCAGACCACGAACCAGATCACTCCGAAAGATTTTTTTCCCCCGATCGCTGAGGTTATAACGATCTATACAGTAGTACACGATCCGGATTTTGCCGTTATTATGGCATGCTGCCCAAGAGTGGGGTCATACACATCCCAAACTTCTCGGCCTTAAAAAAACAACGTGCGGGCAAGAGCCGTGTCGTATAAGATCCTACCGGGCGGACACAATCTGCTACTAGATCGTGCCGATACTACTGTGGTTTAGGGGTTACATCTCCCCTGAAATATGTAAATCATGGTGAACAAATCTTGATCCTGGAAGGTTCAGATCATGATGCTCCTGTCCTTGAAGTTCCAGGTCAGGGCGTCGTCCGGTCGTGAAGTATCTACGATAGGTTCACGATGTATCTGTCCCGAAGAATGTAGATCGTTTGGAATGGGGAGATCTATTTTCGGCCTTGCTGACCTTGTGCTTTGTGGTGTGTGGGAGGGTTGGTCTGCTCTTCAGGTTACATCCCTTCGAGGGCACAACGAAAGTCGCTAGTCAGCCCTTTCCCACGTTCTTGCTCGCTCGCTCCGTTGCGTCTTGGGAAAAAATGTCACTCGGTGTCCTTGCGCTGCCCCCCCCCCTCCCTCCGTTTGTTGGCGCGGCCTAAAGTTTGACCTTATTCTCGGGAACGCATGCGCAGTAAGCTGCAACATTTTTAGTGGCGCCCTTACTATTTTCTTCACGTAAGACTCCTTTTTTTTTCTCCTTTCTCTTGAAACTCCCTATAGTAAGCCCCCCCCCCAAACAAAATGACTAGGAGAACAAAGGAAGAGAGGAAGGAAGGAAGGAAGGTTTACGAGCCGATGAACGAAGAACATGGCCTAGTAAAGTGCTCCAACGATGTTTATGTCGTGTAAAACAAAAACGAGAATGGTAAGCTTCCAATGGGTTTGGGTAGTTTTGTCGTACCATTTAGAGGAGACCCCCGTCATTCAGAAAAATGTTTGTCGAGATTTTCCACATACTCCTGTCGGGGCACGCTTCTTGGGCTTGACTTTGGACTTGGCTTTTGTTTGTGTTTGGTTCGGTCTGGTTCGGTTTTGTTTGGCTTGGGTTCGGTTTAGTTCGGATTGGTTTGGTTTAGTTTGGTTTGGTTTGGTTTGGTTTGGTTTGGTTTGGTTTGGTTTGGTTTGGTTTGGTTTGGTTTGGTTTGGTTTGGTTGGGTTTGGTTTGGTTTGGTTTGGTTCGGTTTGGTTCGGGTTGGGTTTGGTTGGGTTGGATCGGGCGGAGTAGGCGTAGGGGGGTCTGAATTGGTTTGGTTTGGTTCCGCGAACTTGCTTTTGGTAAATTGGTTTGCTTTGGTAACTTCTGCGTCTGGTAAGCTTCGCTTCTGCTTCTGATAAGCTTTGTTTTTGCTTTGATAAGCTTAGCTTGGATAAGCTGGTTTGCTTCGGTAGGCTGGTTTGCTTTGGTAAGCTTCGCTTCGGTAAGCTTTGCTTTGGCTTGGTTTGGTTCGGTTTGGTTTGGGTTGGGTTGGGTTTGGTTGGGTTGGATCGGGCGGAGTAGGCGTAGGGGGGTCTGAATTGGTTTGGTTTGGTTCCGCGAACTTTGCTTTTGGTAAATTGGTTTGCTTTGGTAAGCTGGTTTGCTTTGGTAACTTCTGCGTCTGGTAAGCTTCGCTTCTGCTTTTGATAAGCTTTGTTTTTGCTTTGATAAGCTTAGCTTGGATAAGCTGGTTTGCTTTGGTAAGCTTCGCTTCGGTAAGCTTTGCTTTGGCATGCTTGCTTTAGTATGCTTTGCTTTTGTACGCTTTGCTTTGGTACACATTTGTTTCGTCCTGTTTTCTTTTGGTTCGGTTCGGCTTGGTTTGGTTTGGGGGGTGCAGGTTAGGTTTGGTTCGGATTCGTTGCGTTCTGTTACGTCTCTATTGGTTTTGACTTGTTTTTTAGACCTTCAGTGTTTTAATTTTAATCACGTTGTTTTCTTTCTTTTTTCGTACGAGCTTTGTACGAGCTGTCGATCTGTTGGTTGGGATTAGGCTAAGCGACGAGACGTTGGTGCCCGCGTGTCTCGCCGTATGCATGTCGACACGGGCGACAGTTTAGGGGAGCGATCGAGAGTTGCCGCAGGTTGGTTCTTGTAGTGTTTAAAACCCATTTTTTTCATGCCCGAGTTGTGGCCTCATTTTTTTTAACAACCTTTTTTCTCGTATCTGACGTCGGCCTCGTGGAAGACAAGGCGCGCTCATTCTATTTTGTTCATGAACTTTGCAGCCCTCCAACCCAGGGAGCTGACAAGTACTCGTGCACTGAAAGTGGTTTGAGGTTGAACAACCCGTCGGGGGCTTGAGGGCGAAACTGACGAAGCAACATGACGACTACTACAATATCGACCATACCCTGGTTGGGAGAGGATAGGGTTGACATCCATAGTACTATGCTACTACAGAAGATGCTGACACACGAGTAATCGACAAGTGCTTGTGAGGCGACTTCGATGAGGGACTTGACCGATTTTGGACCCAAGAGCTTTTACGCCTGAAACAATTGTTAATTCTGGCGTGATGAAACATCCACGAGAAAAGGTGTGAGCGCACAAGCAGTACACGTATTATACAGGATTGTGGTATGTGCGTGTCCTGTAGCTAGTGCTGCTCGGGCGCTTGGGGTCGTCTGAGGTTGATACACTCGAAGTCGCCTCAAGTACATTATTTTTCCCTTCGCTGATCTCAACGCTTATCTTTTTTTGCGCTGAATCTCGTCTGACTGGGGTGTTTACTCGTGGGAAGGGCTCTTCCACACGTCTTCTTGCTCCCAACACTCCGATAGTCTTGCTTTTGCGTCTGTTGGGTTCGCGCCGGTCGCATGTGCGACTCATATCACTACACACAGTGATGAGGCCTAGAACAATGGAAACCCGCCGATGTGTAATATCATCGTCGGATCCTCGGACAGATCATGATGTGCAGATAGATCATCCAGCAGTTCCTCTGCAGCCGTTGCGAGATACTGTGCAAGATCTATGTAGTACATATCCAACACAGGACATAGATGTGTGCTGCTGTGTAAATCGTGCAGATGAAACGGCTCCCACCCATCAACATGAGCTGTATCATACAGATCAGACAGCAGTTTGCCCTGGAAAATCTAGATCATGATCGTCTACGGTCTGTCCGAGGTCAGAGGGCTCCTCATGGGATATTAATCAACGGGTTATGAATCAATTCGCGGATGGGATCGGGAAGGCTTCGAAATCTTACGGGTCGGGTCGTGTCGGAACCGGCCAGGAGGTTTTCAAACCCTTGCGAATCGGGTCGGATCACCCTTACTGGACTCGACACGACCTGATGCGAGAGGGTTGACCCTACTCGCGAACAACGAGAAATATGTTGGCCGGTCGATTTTACGTTTCAAAATATTTTTCTAGAACCTTAACCGACTATGTTGAGTACGTTTTGAGTCATATGAGGCCTCACGGTTAGTCCCGAAATCGCCTCAGATGCATTCGAACTTTGTATCAGCGTTGCTTCGGGTGTTGGCTCGCGTGCCCAACGTCAAGGGGGGTGGTTCGACATGTCTCGCGAATGCGAAAATTCACGCTCCTCGAAGTTGCCTCCCAGGGAGCGCTCGAGGTTATGCCAGCAGTGTTCCCCGGATGCGTGCCGGTTCGCGTGGCCAATGTCATAGATCAGTTCTTGACATGCTTCGTAACGCTGAAAATACCCTCGACGCCGCCTCAGAAATACTTGATTTCGTGTCAGTGCTTTTTCGGGAGTTGATACGCTTGCCCTAGGGTCAAAGAGGCGGTTTCGCGCCTTTCGTGACGCTGAAAATACACTCGAGGTTGCGTCGGGGTACATGCATATTTTCGGGCTTACCTCAGCTTTATCTCGGGTGTTGTTTCACATGCCCAATTCTCCATAGTTTCCCGTAGATTTGCCGTCGACGCTAAGTTCCGCTTCAGGATCCTGAAGTGGGGGTTTGAGGCCAATTTTTGAGAACTGGTGGGTCTGTCACACGAACCCATACTGGTACTGGTACGAATTCCGTCACCAGCTAACCCTTAACCAGCAAACACGCGATGCCAAACACGGCAGCAAATATGAGCACTCGTGCGTGGCAACACGAAGGTATCGCAGACTAGCATATCAGCAGCATCGATAAGCACCTACGCCCACACCCCGTCATCTGAGTAGAGTGCACGAGACAATCATTTATCAGCACACACCTACCCAACCAGATATACCGAGGCGGAACATGAGCATTTTCACCCAAGTAAACACACACATACATATCATACAGAACCGCACGACAAGCAGGACTATAATAGTTCACCTTGACAAAGTGACACATGCATACACTATTTGTGTCCTAGGTTCGCCTAAGATCTGTTACAGCGGAATCACCGTATCTGATCGGAAACAGTCGGATCAAATCACTGCCGCCGTAAACACCGCACATTCGTTCGCGAGGTTATTGAAGCTCATTTGCAGCGATAGTTTTCCTGCACCAACACTAACGATTTCCTCCTTAGTTCACCCATCTTCGCCGTGCCCGCCGGCACCCACACACACCATTATCAACGCTCACACAAACGCTTCCGCGTCGGCATAAAATACCTTCTTGGGCAGCCTCGTTCACTCGCTGCGTGCTATAGAAGATCGGCCGTGGTCGTCCGTACGCTCGTGTTAGTAAGAGTTTATTTCTCAGTTTGTTTTGTAGGCATTGATTATAAAACTAACTAACTGTTGAAACTCGTGTTATGGGTAGCTCGTAAAGTAACGTTGGATTGTTTAAAAGGCTGCTGCTGCTGTACAACCCAAGAGTGCACGCAGGTATCCCACAAATAATGAACAATAGATATCGCATTGAAACTGGATACCATCTACAATAATATTTAATAGTGTGATGCAGCACGTTTCGTTCAAAACTGGTTTTGTTGTCGAGGAGTTGCACAGCAGATTATTATTATACGAGTTAGCTTTTTATTTTTAAGTATCAAGTAGTAAGTGTCTGCCACAAACATCCCATGCGGGGAGGCACGGCAGTTTTTTGCGGCTTTTCTCCCTCCTTTTTTTCCTATTTCGATATACCAGGTATTAACTTTGTCTTCATTGTTTTTGTTTTTTATACAGTATAAAAGTTTTCTATCGTTCCCTCTCTTTCATAAATCTTGTATGTACATCCAGTATGATAGCATGGTATTGCGTTGTCTACTACTACTGCTGTGCTACTCAATGTATAGTATCTCCGGCACTTAGTGTTGTGGGCCACATGATTTGTATCCATCTGTCTAGGACTGAAGACTCGGCGCGGACACTGGTTGTGCTGGATGTCGACGGGTAGAACAAACGGTCTAATGTGAGGACCACACCCACATGAAATATATACTCCGAGTATATACATATATATATATATAGCGCACACACATAATATCACGTGAGACTTCGACGTAGATTTGTAACGGCAATAATACGTGTGCACGTAACGTGGGTTCATGGTGTAAAAAGGGTATTAGGAAATCGCTTTATGAGTGAGTACGTAAGAAGTATTCGTAAGTTGAACTGTTCAAACCGTACGCACATACATACTATGTTAGGAACGACCGGCCAGTTGAATTTCACCTACTTGATGTGTACGTGGCACGGTCCAGTTGTTCTATGGATGTACGTGGTGGGTGTTACACACGGGATATGCTATTTAATAAAAGAAATGTACGCAGTACGTGCTACACGATCATTGCAGATAGCTGGGTACAAGTTGAAGCAAGGTTCCATGATTTTGCAACCTTTGATGGGAAGACTCCCAACTTATTATTAGGCAAGTCATTACTGCTACACTAACTATTACGGGGAGCCATAGTTAATAGGACCTGGGGTCTAACACAATAGCCTATATATTTACCTATTTTTAGTAACAATATTTGGTCCTATTTACTATGGCCACCCGTAATAACTACCACCGGTCTCAGTATATACTAGAAACTTACATATTCTACGAGACACTCATGGCGCATAGAGACGTTGATTGGGTTGCACGAAGTAACCTTGGAAGGCATGTTTCAGGTGGCATATATATTGAGCTCTCTCCATGTGAGCAACTTAACCCTTCCTTGTAGCACTGCAATCCCGTTTTAGGGGCAAACCAGTCAATTTTATGTAAGTTGTCTCCGCAAGGGGACTGCGGTCTTCAAAGGGCTCAACAATATGGTGCACACCACTCCTACCGTTTTGCTCTTTAAGGGATGTTGGAAACTTCCCCCCTCCCGAGGCGTGTGCCACGATAGGGGGGCCGTACCTTGTACCTTTTTTGCCCGAATTATGTCTAGCTTTGACGGGGGTACTCGACTGAGAACTATCCAATATCGTCGGAATACACGTAACTTGTGTTTCTCGATGTTCTGCGAGATACACCCAGCCAGGCCACGGGCGTCGCCCGTCGGGTAACATTATAACCCCGGGTAATGTTTTATCTCTCGACATTTGAGCAATGCCACGGTAGGGGAGGCGGTTTATCCTTTTCTGAGCTCCTCGCATAAGGACGGAGCGCAAATATCTCACCCGAAACATACATGGCCTCCGAAAAAAGTTTCTTTGTTAGCTAAACCCGATCGACTTTCGGTGCAACTGGTCATTATGAGCCAAATACACTCGTATGGATAAAACGTAAATAGTGCATTATTGAGATGGAGGAGGGAGCAAAGACAACAAACAGAGTATCGCAGATGGATGGAACACAAAGGGGGGAGTAAACATAGAAGATAGATACACCTTGTGCACACGTAAATTTTCTTTGTTTCCGGGGATTCCTTCTTTCAGGAATGTTTTGAATAGTCAACGTTGATACTCATGCTCCACGTTGTCGGATGGCAAGCATCCTGAAAACACTAGTCGCAAAAGGACGACACCGGCTTTTAATAGCACAGTTACTGTAGTTGCTATTCAGCTAGCAGCGTAATCTGCCAGAGAAAAATGGCCCGAAAAGTGCAGCTCGTACCACCGTGGGACGAGTCACTTGTTTCCAGTGAGCTATGCATGCTGCGACTACTATATGACTACGATATGAAGCCCATCTTTTCAAGTGAGAACCCTCGAATAACAAAACGGTGCGACCTTACCGTCGCATCCGTTCCCCCCGGCCGAACAATCCCTCCTTATCTTGGTTCGAGTTCTTCTTCTACTCAGGTAGGTTGCGATACCACACGGTGGCGACGCCGGTGCACCCACAGTTCCATTCACATTCCGGTGTGTAGGCGATCTTATCCTCAACTGCTGTTCTAGCTTCCAGGATGTGAGGCCACCGCTGCTATAAGCCGCGCGTGCATCATCCATCACCATCGTTTCCGTGGACAAGTATCTGTAACAAGAGGCACAAACCACGGGCACCCCCACGCCTCGATCCGTTTCCCTCGCTTTCCCTTCTTCTTCGCTGCGGTGCTTGCGTCCTTCCAGCTCGATATCGTCGGAAGAGTTCGTCGCTAATGTTCAAACGAGCATTGGCCATGGAAATGCCATGTGTCGCGAGTGAGTCCCCATTGAACATATATCACGTTCGAGATGGGGCCTGCACGTAAACGTGATGCCTCCGCAGCGCCCCCACGACGGTGAAAAGGTGGAGATCTCGACGCGTGACCGCATAATAAGTCAGTGATAATGTCACAAAATGGAAGGAATATCGCTGACCGAATGATCGGGAAATATCGGGAGTTTTGCCGCGTAGCCACAAAAACGCGGGACTCCCGCTGAATATTCACACAAAAAAGTGGCAATCTCCCCGCGCGACCACGAAAAGGTGGTACGTAATCTCACCGCATGGCGACGGAAATGTGGAAATACTTCCGAGGTCACCGCGAAAAAAGTGGGGCTCTCGCTGACTGAGCCCACCTCATTTATTTGGTATATGGGTCTAATAAAGTGGAACGGAAGTTTCCATTCGACTTCCATTCAACTTCCAAAGTATCCATTTGACTTCCATTTGACTTCTAAATGACTTCCGATTGGAAGTTCAACGTCTAGATGATCTCCAAATAGATAGAAGTTGAATCGAAGTCGAATGGAAGCATTGGAAGTAAAATGGAAGTGAAATGGAAGTTGAAGTGGAAGCACATACATGGTAGATCTCCCATCACGTCCGTAGCAGCGTCTATCCACTCCTCTATGCAAGCACGACCTTCACCTACTTACATCCACCTCCTTCCCTTTCCAACAAGCTGCCAATGTTCCCATCCGGCTTTTGTTCATACGGAAACTTCCACTCACGTCCGCAGAAACTTCCATCTACTTTCGTGTGCTCCAATATTACGAGGGAAACTTCCTCCTAGCCCCACCTACTTTCATCCACTTCCATCCACTTCTTTTGAACTTCCATAACTTCCTTTGCACTTGTTTTCTGACGGAAACTTCCGCCGACATCCGCAGACGCTTCCATCCACTCCAACACGCTATCTTATTTCACACCTACTCCCACGTAGTTCCATTCGCTTCAATTCGATCTCCATTCAACCTCCATTCAACTTCCAACACTTCCGTTCAACTTCCACCCACCCCCACTCCAATCAACTCGATCAAAGACCATGGGAGCTCGGCGGAAGACGAACAGGGAAGCCAATAAAAGTAGGTGGAAACCCATCTTGCGTATGGGAGTGGATCGACTCGTCTACGGACGTAGGTGGATGTTCACGTGGAACTCCAAGTTAAGCAAACTAAGACGTCAATCGTAATCGTTGGGAGTTGAATGGAAGTGTGTGGAAGTATGTGGAGCTAAGCTTGAACATGGGAGCGGACAGAAGTTTTTGCAGACGTACATGGACGGGAGGTTTTTATGAAAACATGAGGCAAAGAGAAGATTTAGAGGTTGAATGGGTGTCAAAAGGTGGTTTTGGAAGTCGAATGTGGAAGTAGGTGCAAGTGGGTGCAAGCTTAGTGGAAGCAGCTGTGCCTATATACCGGGCATGGCCGTGGGAGATTCCACTTTGCTTCCACGTTGAAAACTTCACAAGCTTGCACTAGTAGCTTCCGAGATGGAAACTTGCATGGAAGTGCATGGAAGTTTTCGTCTACTTCCAATCCACTTCCAACTGCATACATCAACTCCTGTTTAGCTTCCCCTCGACTTCCATTTAACTTCCCAAACTTCTATTCGACTTCCAAAACTTTCATTGAACTTCCAGTCTGCTTCCAATTGCAAACTGAAGGGAAGCTTCGGAAGTCAAATGCAAGTTGGATGGGAGTCGAATGCAAGCTTTCACCTAGGTACTCCTAATCATGAGGACCACCGCGCTGCCTAAGTGATCGTGAAAATACGGGGCTTTCGCCGCATGACCTTAAAAGTGTGAGACTCTCGCCCGCCAACCACATGAAGGTAGGAGCTTCGCCGCGTGCGCGCGAAACAATGCGAATATTGCCGCCTCACAGTGAAACCGTAGGAATCTCGTCGCGCGTAGAGCATTGCGCGACAGCTTGCACGGAAGGTGCACGTGTCTGGCTGGATCTTCCGCGCGTCAGAACATCGCTGGAAAGTCGTGCAAAGTACCAGCTGTGAGCTTGTTGTACCTTCACATGGACACTTTTCTCAGGTGGAGCTGTTGTTCAGGCGTTTTTGCCCGCTGTCGTAGATATATGGCTTCTCCGTGTGTTTCAATCTGGTTTTCTATTACGGGGGGGCATATTCAATAGGACCTACGGTACACACTATAACCTATATATTTCAATGTGCTTACCAGTAATATTTGGTCCTATTCACTATCGCCCCACGTAACAGCTCGTAATTTCTGGATTGTGCTTACATCAGTAGCAGTGAGTTGCATGCCGCCCATACCGACTCAGCTAAGGCAAATATACCGACAAAAAACCATTGGTTGATCGGGCCTGGTTGGTTGACGCTCGAAGGAATACGGGTCACGGTTCCTGGTAGTTCTACCCCTCTACAGCCAGGGCATGCCAGCTAGTCTCTCGAGTACGCGTGGTGAATTTTACCCTCAGGTGCAGGGCGCCTTATCCCGTTCAGAACCTAAGACTATGTATCATACCTGCACAGCGTTTGTACTACTACTACAGCAGTAGTAGTACTGTAAGCGCCCCTTTTACTGCGTGCGGTAGAACGAGTTGGATGCTTGTGTTTTACGTAGCCCGTACGGTTGGAGTGGCATCTACGCTATATTGTCGGAAGGCACGCATCACAACCATATTAGGGGGCGCCCCTTCATAGTTATACTCTGACTCTCCTCACCTGACGAGCGGCCCTATACGACCTGGTTCAGGGATTCCGTCGAAGTATATATTTTTTCGGCATCAGAAATTCACGCCGTCGTTGGCTTTAGTTACGGTGGACCCTTCCGAAACTCCGCGCACACATCTTCCGTACCCCATGTGCCGAGGAGTTTGTGGAGGGAGTGCATTCATTTTATTTTTTTGTTCCGCGAGCCTTATCTGGGGTTTTCGTTTGTTTCTGAGCTTTCTGGAACCCCGGATACCCAGCGTTATAATAATAATAAATACAAAAGCTGTAGAAAGTATTAATAGTACATGTAATAAAAAACAAGTCAAAGTAATAATAAAACAGTAACAAAAATATCAGAAGTTATGCCGGCAATACACGAAAAATAGCGAAAACGACCTACACTCCTTCCAAGAGGCAAAATGAGAGACGACAAGCAAGCCAGAAGGGGGTTATTTCTGGACAGCCACAAAAAGTGACATTTTTTGTAGACTCGCGCTTTTACTTATGGTTTAGTCCTGTTAGGTATGTAAACATATATGCCCCTTCCGGTCTGAGACAGGATATCAACCATTGATTTTTGGTCCTTGAACCTCTCTGCTGATATCGCAAAGAGCACAGTCAGGCAGTTCCTGAGTTGAGGAGCCCGTCGTCACTCACAAATAGTTCGACAAAAAACGAGCTACTACGCCGGCATGGCAGCAAGCCTTCCCCTCTACGAGCCCAGTAGCTCCAGGATGAAGCTAGCTCCCTCTTCGACGAAATCTCCGAGCACTCCAGTCATGAGCAGAACCACCGGCTGCCGCAGCGTCGCCTCTATCAGCAGCGCCAGCACACATGTCGCTATCCATTCCGCGCACGTAGAGCTGCATCACATTCGTTCATGCAGCGCAGACGGGGATCACGATGCATCACCAGATGAACGTGAAAAGTTGAGCGTGTTCAGTCACACGGCTAGGGCCCCGCCGACAAAAAACGAGCACCCGACCCGAGAAAATGTTGAAACTTCGTCGTGAGATCAACCGTGAGCGACCTCGAGCATTGGGTATACCCAGCGTTTGATGCAGAGCCGGCTGCAAGGCCGATTTCATTCATGCGCCTGGGGTAATTCATGTGACCAGTCGCGTACCAGGGGCTCTTGTGCGGATTTTCCTCCTAATCGTGGTTGCGGCAAAGCCGAAACAAAAAGGCACCACAGGCAAAGCATACAGTCCGATCACGACGTCAGCGGCTACTACTACTGAGCACGTCGAAGTAAAGGTACACTCGCGAGGTGAGTCGCCCGGCCTGTCCGCCCCGAAGCGGAAGTAATGTAATGGTCGGTGTAATACATTATGTTCAATCCTATCCATCGCAATTGCAATTATTTCATTTTTTTTTGTCTCTTCTACCGCTAGAGTCGTCGCAATACAGATTCGAGGTAAAAAATAGTTGCAGCAGGCTCACCCCCTCCCGCCCTTATAAATATACCAGTTATTTGTAAATATATGTTGGGTTAGCGTCGGTTTGCAACGATGCTGTAAAACGCGCTTCTCATTCTGTTAGCTAGATGACCAGGGTACCGTTTTTTTATTGTAGATACCAATACTGGCGGTGGAATTATTCATTCTGCGCGGGAAGAACCTTAGCTCCGCACGAGGGGGGTGGCCGTATTAAGTACCTGGTAGTGTGTATTGGTGAGGCACCCACTAGGCACTTACACAGTAAACCCATTGCTGCCTCTGGAAGTGGCCACACGAGAAGAACAAACATCATCGACGCTGTCACCCATACCCAAGAAATTTTGCCTGCAAAGCGGTGTTTAGTCGTTGCAATTTTTCCCTTCTTATGTCTCGACCAACAACTGACGGCGCTTCGCGCTCGGTGCAGACAATGCCCGCCTGGTCGGTGAAAGCCCGACGTGCTTTGTTCCGGCATTGTGGGTATGGCAGGGTCCATGGTCATACGATTACGGTTATGCATTATATCGAGTAGACCCCCCCCCCCCGTTCCGCCAACGATTCGCGTCTTGAGTCTGTTTTTCGCGAGAAGGCTGCAGCCCCTTTTTCCTTCATCGTTTCGG
>JBBMHQ010072075.1:0-12833 GCA_037834295.1 Postelsia palmaeformis
GTCTTCGCCTACGCCTCCATGCATGCATTCGTACACCACGATTGCGCAGGAAATGTAGTGTGGAACCATCGATGTCTTTGAGTTTAGACCGATGAATCATCGAGAAATAGAGTCGGAACATCATGTGTCTTGAGGTCCATATACATTTTCGTTGTTGCACATGCAGTGTTGGTCGAGGGTCGGTGCCTGTTTATTTCAAGTCCAAATGCTCAGCGATGACCCGAAGATACGATTTTCCCATGGGTCATCGATTTTTATGCTGGCCTACCCCGTACCAAGCGAGTATCCGATAGGCATACCGTTATACCAGCCCCCACCCCCCCCATTTCTACGCAACCCGTTTAGCTGGCTGTTTTTTGTCTTTGCGTTGCAGCTCGATATGTCCATGACTGCCGCCAGTTCGGAGGAAGGGACGAAGCTCATGGCAGACTGCGTGGCTGAACGGGTTATACCACCCATCGGAAAAGCCGTCTGCGAGGTTCTGCCTGTCGTCGTAAACTATTGTACTGCGTGGAAAGAGGAGCTTGGTGCCGTAAAGAGCTTTCTTGGTGGTGTTTAAGCCAACGTCATGGCAGAAGTCCAACGTCAAGGTCGCGACTGGCGACTGCCAAGAAAATGTGATTTCGGTTGTTCAGCAGGAATGTCGTGCCATGCAACGGGAGTGTTGCGATTCCCGGGAAGAAGCACCTATCCGCCGTTCTACACCTATCCGCCGTTCAGCAAAGAGGACGCCACGCACTCGTTCCACGCACCGCAGGTCAGTATTGTTTTCTCCCTCGCGCGACAGTTTCACGAAGTAATATTTTGGAGTTGTACCTGATGAGTGTAGGGGTATTTAGGAAGGAGTGGGCTCCACGTAACATGCGGTTGCATTTGTTCCATATACGCACGCCCAAACATACGCCGCAGGAAGGGAAAGATGCCGGAAAGACGCGCAACGGACTCGGACTACCCTAACACGTCGACCAGGAGCGACAGTAGTGGACGCACGCCTGCATCTGAACGAAGGCTGAAGCGAACGCACGAGCAGGAGCTAGCTTCTTGTCGCGGCAGCAGGTGATCCGAGGCAGTACATTCACAAAGGGTCTCATTTTCACAACACGTTTTATGCATCATTCCATCATCGTCGAGGCCGCGTCGCCTCCAGTCCAGTCACATGCTTGTCGGTCCGGGAAATATGTCAAGAGTAGGTATCGCAAGCTAGTTGTATGCACAACGTATGTGGTCTTTTGGTCTTCTCGGCTACCAAACTCTGTTGAATAAATCAATACGTATTGGTTCTTTCCGGAACTAGTCCTCTTTATTTGGTGTTGCCCGTCAAGCAAACGAGTGCCAGGACAAAGTAGCTTACGAAATTAAGTTCAGCCCTCTATTTCCCCCCCCCACCCCTTCCCCCCCCTCCTCTCCCTCGCCCTTATCCCACGGCCGTCCTCCATCCTCATCCCGAAAAATACCCAGACCGGCTACCACAAGGAACACGCCGCAGTCCACCCCACCCAGACTCAACACGCGACGGGCTGCGCAAAGAAGGAAAGTTGCGGCCGGTATCGCGTGGAGTGCTTCGCAAGGCTTTAGCTCTGAGGATGAATCGATTTTCTTTCCTGCGGCGAGTAACTAATACAACGCGCCTAGCTCAGGGAACTGGAACCCTCGTCCTGTACAGGCCCCGAGAGCAGGGGCATGGAACTCTGACGCCACGGCGGTGTCAGGGCCCTGGGGTCTGGTGCTCCGCTTGGTGCAGGGCAGTGGCCAGGTCGTGCCAGTTCTGGGCAAGGGGCTTGGAACCCTGGTGCCGCGGCGGGTCCAGGATCATGGAACTCTGGTGGCAGTTACAGTGGGAATGTCAACCATGGACACCAGGTCTAGGGCTTGGTTCGAGCATCTCCGTCGTAGAAGACATGCATCTTGCGAATAGCCTTTTTGTCGGTAGTGACCTAGAAGCAACTGACATCGAGGATGGTCTGTAGCGTGTAGAGCCCTGCTGACTGGTTGGTCCACGTCGTCCCTCGATTTGATAGAAACCATCAACATCTGCTGTACGTAACGTCATCAACATCTGCTGTATGTAACGAACAGTTAATAGCACAGACATGTCGCGTAGAGATGTCTTGTAACAAGTCGTCTATGTGCCATTCGCATGGCAGTTGCGTTCGGGATGATGTTGATGTACGCTTGGGACGGCAGTGACAGTGTGCTACAATTTTGCGGACCATGAGATTCTTTACTACCAGTACATTTTGAATTTTCGGCCTTCCCCATATCACCTGTTGACGTCCATTGCAGGTGAAGGAGAGTGCCGAGATAGGAAGATGTGGTATTTATTTTACAGCCGAACGACGTGTACCAGGGGTCATATTGATTTTTGTAACATGCTCGTCCCA
This sequence comes from Postelsia palmaeformis, assembly GCA_037834295.1. Classification (NCBI taxonomy): domain Eukaryota; class Phaeophyceae; order Laminariales; family Laminariaceae; genus Postelsia; species Postelsia palmaeformis. The sequence continues at coordinate 2,382 of JBBMHQ010072075.1, forward strand.
AAACATATTAACGTCTGCGCGCGATACCAGTACCTGGTATGTATTCCGTCTGCAGAGCCGTCGGCGTGGGCCTGCGTTATAATCCAACAACCCACGTGCGGTTGGGGCATGCCCTCGCTTCGTATGCCGGTTTCGCTAGCGCCATGTATTGATTTGTATGCCGCAAGTCCAATCTCACTTCATCGACAATCAAAGGGGGTCACAACCCCCCCCCCCCCCCCACTCACGAGATTTAGGAACTCTCAGTACGGAGGTGAACCATCTATCTCGCACAATGATGTCGACATTTTCCCAGACGAGAACACTACGAGGAACTCGCAGCGGCCAGACGTGTCGACGGGGGTGGATACAAAAAAATGTACTGCGGGTGCCTCTATTGCCCGCATAATAACGCGGATGCGTTCAAGCCCACGCGGGGATGGGCTGTGCGACTGGAACATACACGTCCGCAACAATCATGCCGCACGCAAACGAAATAATATGTACACCATTTTTCAGGGGTCCAAGGGCATGGGCAACCAATGGCACACGCGAGGGAACCAGGAATTGGTACTTGTGCTCCGCAGGGCAGACGCAGGCAAGGTCGGAGTTGCTAACATGCCTTTTCACAACGAATTTTTAGTACCAATCATGTATTAATCAATGGTACTATTTCATCACCAATATTTTCTATTTCCCCCCCAAAAAAATTACTGCAGCCGAGCCGGTCGGCCCAGTGGTTTGGTCGTAACCCTCAACATGTACAATTAACAGAGGTTGCTGCTACAGTAAAGTCCGAATACCACCAGGATGTGGGGCGTATTTTTCAATAAATCTTTGAACAGGACGCAACCGCTCCGGGGGTGTAGCGCGGGTAAGGGCAGGTCGATGCGAGTCGATGAGGTAAGAAAGGGCTGAGGTTTCTTCGCGGTAAGAGTACAAGCGCTAGGCGTAGCGGGGAGAGGGTGGAAACAGAGTGCTATGATTTGTGGCCCTGGACCTGAGCTACTACTATTACTAGAGTGGTGAGAGGAGAGAAGGGCGAGGACAGCAAATGAGATGAATACAATTCAAATTGCGCCGCATTAAGAGGGAAAACCCAGAATACGAGACCAGGATACACGAGCTGCGAGGTACTTGCTCACTCGAAGGAACAGCGACGACTTCAATGGGCGTGAAAGGACTCCTGAAGCTTCTCAAGGAAGACGCATTGCAGTACGTGGATCTCCGAAACGGCGATGGAGGTCGGTCGCATGATCATCGACGGCGGCTTCCTTCTGCACAAGTCGGTTCTAAACGGAAACGCAGCTTTGAAGCTCGTGTTACACGACGCCGTCGTGCCGTTTGCCCTTGCAATCAAAGCATATGTCGCTTCTTTTGACGGACGAACGCTGGGATGTGACCATCGTCTTTCACAGCAAGTCGCCGCCAGCTAAGGTGGGCGTGGCAGACCGCCGTCATGAAAGACGCGACGTAGCTCTTGGTCAGTGTCACGAAGAAACGGAGAAGGGTGACGTAGATGCTGCCAGCAAATATGCTGAGCAAGCGGCGTCATTTTCCCCTCGCGTAATTGCCAGCGTCTCCGCCATCATTCGCCGTAATACGCCGGCCGAAGTAATTACAGCTCCGTATGAGGCCGACGACCAGCTGAAGGTCATGGCGGACTTCTACTGTGAAAGTACGATGATCATCGTGCACAGTATTCATTCTGACTTCGTCGTGCTAGGAGTAGAATTCCTTCTGTGGGAAATACCGCCTCGCAACGTCCTCCTGGGGAGAAAGGCGAATAGTAGAAACCTCATCCTCCGCCCTACGACTGCTGTACTCCGTGGGCAAGGACGAGGGCAACTCCTGGGGGCCTCGCACGGATTGGGTGATGGCTCTATTTTCCCCGCAGACGTCGTCCAGAAGCGCTTGTGCAACTTCGCCACTCTGGCGGGCAATGACTACCACACGTTTGACGGTATCGGCTCAAAGATCGCCGCGGAAATTGCCCTCTCCGGCGGAAGAACCCCTGATAACATCAGCAGTGGCGCCCAAGAACTGTGGGCCTCTCACCTAGCTAACGCGGTAGCAGCCCGCATCCCTGAGCTGGGAGGGCGTGCGGTTGTCGTGGAGGGGATCAACAGAGGCCGGAACACGCTGCTGCACCAGGCTGTCTGAATGCCGACGACAGGGAAGACTAAACACCTGTCTGGGATAGCTACATCACCGTCTTTCCAAATGAGTACAGGTGAGCAACGAAGTGTGACATCTAGGTTGACTACTAGTGCATCGGATCGCTAGACGCGCCCGAACAATCATTGACGCCGCAAGTGTAACATTTACCAGGCAGGGTACCATGCAGCATTGTGGTTTGTGGTGCAACCGCAGCTACCCCTTCATGTCGGTATGAATACGGAGGGAGCCTAGTACGTGAAGAAACTACCTCTCTTGTCGCTCCGCCGTAAAAAAAATATTTTGAAAAAAATCCAGCGTGGCACGGCCCACCGTACTATGTACTTAAGCCACAGGGTGAAACACGCTTAAATAAAATGAAAGACGGCAACAATGGTGCTGATTGAATTCAATCCCACCAACGCATGATTTTGGAGTGCACTATGCTGGATGAACCGGCGTGTGCTTACGTCGTCCGACGCCTCTTGTGAAACGAACAAGTAAAGCATTAGGGTGTAGCTGCCTCCGCCACATGAGCCTTACGGTCGGCTGGAAATCGACAGCGTCAAACTCCTGCGCCGATCGGTGTTTTTTTCCTCGAAAACAGGAGACAGGGTACGTACCCTGGCGTCGTGATAATCGGAACACGTTATGGAAGCTTCAGTTGTTGCCCGATTGGATTACGTCCGACGTACAATGGCCTAAAATACGCGTACAATCCCTGTCCCCACGCCCATTGTGCATGCAGGACACCTACACTCTGCAGTTACTGCGTGCAGGTTAGCAGCCGGATCCGCGTCTCCTGTCACACTTCAACCATGGGACCCGCTACTCGAAGAGGTTTCGAGCCGCTTGTCCCCTGCGCCCCGACCTCTCTTGTCCAAACCACGCTCGGGTGATGGGCAACTGGCTGGTGTTTCTGGTTACATGCGTCCATCCATTGGACACGAAGACATGTCTACATTGAATCCCGCCATTCCGTCGCTTTTCCACAGCTGGCGAAGACGTCGGCACGTGGACGACGCCCAAGCTGAGGAGGTTACTGAACGTGAGTCAGCTGGTATCTACTTCCCCTCGTAGTTGTTGATATTTTCAGTTCGTTCAGCGATATCTTGATTGGGAACACATCCGTGCGCTATACAAGTATACTGGCGACGAATGGGGCGAGGTCGGGATCCACCACGACGCCGGGTTGTTTGATGCAGAGGTCGAAGGGGAATGGCTCAATGTGCGCGCCTCCTATCGCGGTCGAACGGGTCAGAACCGCAACAGCTTTAACGTATCTTGCGTACACCATGTTGGCGATTTTTAGTGAGACAAACAAAAATATATATCTCCGTCTGGGCCATTTGCAGCTTGGGCACGTTCGCCCGATTACTTGTAACTCCGTCGTTTTTTTCCAGCCACATAAATACTTTTCGGATCGCACGCTCCAGGTACATATAAAAGAGTTCATCCCGGTCCAGCACACAACAACATTGCACACTGCTGCACCAAGGCCCAGTGGAGGATGCCTCTGGATGTAGGTGTGCACGCTCTTATAGGGAAGGAAGCAACTTTATCATACAATGAGATCCACACAATGTACAACCAACGCACCAGCACGCCTTCAGTATTTCTCCGCGAAACACATATGATTATTCATTAGAAGGATGGCAACGGGATTCATTAGCGTCTAATCTGTGGGTACTGGTAGAACGGGCTTCAGCTGACCACAAGAAAATGATGCAGTACCTAATCTTGCAGGAGGACTATAGTGGAACGCGTGTAATGTCTTCACTTCAGAACTCGGACCGTTCATGTGTTGGCACAGGTCAAGGCCTGATTCACCCCAGACCATCTCGTATAGTAATCTTCAATTTGATCATGGTCGTGCTGGTATTCACTGTTGAACACGTTTCCCCGCGTCAATGACCTCCATGGTCGGCAAGTCCAGAAGGAGAGGACACTACAACGTCCACGCACTCCTGACGGCGCACAAGCTCGGAAGGGACGAAGGCGAGGTGACCGCAACTCAAGACGATAGGGATGTAGGCAAACTTCCATGAAACGGCAACGTAAAGTGAACCATTGCGACCGGTGTCAAGAGAGCAAACTGCCAATGCACGTCGGGGGCGGGGGGGGGTGCCACCACGTCTGCATACTGCTGCATATCGTACGCTTGTTGCAGATGGCAACAGAAGAACTGCGGGACCAAGACGTAGCTACGCCAAGTGGCCGTACGTGTAAGTGGATCCTAAACCACTGCCGCGAAGGGCGTGATAAGGAAGCCAACAGGTACTGGAAATGCATGTCTCGGATTTCACGGACGCACTTCGGGATACGCACGACCCCAGAACCCAGAAAATGGCCGTGCCAAAGGAGGGGGGTAACAAAGAGGCCGCGTCTACTAGAGGAATTGCTTCCTGTGACCGCGACAAAGGTTACAACCCTCACCTTCGCCGTGGGAAATGGGCTATCGCGCGCAAGCCTTTCAACGAGGGTGCTTGTCTCAGGAAAGAGCAAAACACACTGGCCAATATGCTCCGCGACTCCCTCTCGAAGGCGACATACGGCACTAGGGGGTATTTGGACCAAGAAAAGTTGGCCACGAAACTTCTGCCGGCACGCGTGAGACGCGAGGACGACAACGACTGGGAGACCAACTGTTCCCTGGGGGGGGGAGGGGGGGCCGGTGTACACGGATATGCCTGTCAGAGCGTGGTGAAGTAGCCCCAGCTCGCAGAAAAAGGGTTGATCTGGCGGGCGAGGTGGTAGAGACCGGTACGAGCCGCTATTAAATCGTATCCAGCTGTCACGTCTTAGGGGTACTGCATGATGCATCACTGAGGGGGGAACCACGCAGGGCCAAACCACATGCGAGCACGTACGCTCATTTTGTCGAAACAATTGCACGCTCAGGTACACGCTCGTTGATGCCTTCAGAGGGGCCGCTTCGATAAAACCCCCTGAAGAACGAGGGGTGAATTTCCTCTCGTATGCGATGGATACCGGACGAACCGAGAGTCTGCGATTCAAAACATCTCGTCGAATAAAAGTCTGTGGGGAGCCGGTGTCAAAAAGAGCCACGCAAACAAAAAGTGCAAGAACGCCAGCTTCGCTGAGGATCGCGGTTCCGGCCGTAAAAGAGGCGTGATCGAGGGTACTGGTGCCCTCGACGAGACTAGGGCCGTGTTCTGGCAGCGTGGGGGAGGGGTCGACGCTAGGTGCGACAGCCAAACCCTCGGGGCTGTAATCGGCCGGCGCGCCAGAAAAATGGATCGAAGACTCGGAAGGAGGATCTGGGCAAGCGTGGTCCACGCCCGACGTTATGGGCAGCTCTGGTGAAATCTCATGAATTCTGTCAGTCGTGTCTCGAGCACAAAATTAATGAGAGGAGGCGGGGTCTGCCAACCCGGCCCAACTTGAACGGAGGGTGTCACGAACGGCGGGAAAAGCTTTCCCAAGCAATTTGTTATCATGCCACCTAGAGAGTTCTTGAGCCTCGGGGTCGTCTACCCGGAGACTTGTACTCCAAACGGGGTCAAAAAGGCTGGTCTCAGCCAAACTGTTTGTGCCGGTGCTCAATAGGTGCTGCTTCATGACCAGGTTCTGCATTACTTTGGCAAAGGAGCCAACAAGGGCGGCGTTTTCTGAAAGGCAGTCCCAGGTATCGCGGTCGAAGTAATGGAGGCCTCGACCGCGGCGCTTGTGCTCGAGAGGGTCTGGCGAGGCCATAATTCCCTAGTCTGTGTCGTGGTCCAGACAAAGGCGAGCTTTTTCAGCGATAATGTACTGGAATATGCCACACCGTCAAAAACAAAATTCTAGGGGGGCCACTGCAAACAATAGCAGGGGGGCTGCCCGAAAAACCCCACCCGCTTCATTGAATACTCGAGAGGAGGGTCAAAGATCGGAGGTGTCTAGCCGTCGATGGCCGCCGTTGCGGTGTATGTGGAGGAGACTGTGATTTTCTGAGTACATTGAGCCCCTGGTGCACGAGGCGAGTCCAGTTTCACGTATACTGACTCGGTGTCACCGTTCCCCGTAGGCAGAAAATCGCCAGAAGGTTCTCTTACTGCGCCCTATGATCTTCGTCCTGGACCGAAGGGGGCAGGAGGCTCTGCGCTCGTTCTTATTCACGAGAGCTGCACTTTTCCCGAAATCAACAAGTATGCTGTCCGCTTGATTTGACCGGAGGCTGTCGAGTCGCAAGTGGCTTGACGGGGCAGTAGGTTTTTCCTTGTTTCACTGGAAAGTGATGTGCGCGAAGACGGAATATGGGCAGAAGACCCTGTAGACGACTTCAAGAACGGTGCTTGGGTGGGGGGCAACAAATGGCCCACCCGACAGGGCTTCCGTATAGTAGACCTGGTGGGTGAGGGGGGCGAGGTAGCCAATCTTGTCGACTTTTCCCGAAGTAGGAAATAAAGTGAAGTAGGAAATAAAGTGAAGCGTCTACCGTTAGTGCGAGGGAACGCTGAGTCGAGCTTCAACCAAGGTCTTGGGGTTTCAGTGCTTACCTTCCCGCACTTCAATTCGACCGGCATCGCATGGCCGGGTGGTGAAGGAAGGGGACACTCTCGCCGAATAAACGAAGCGACCGCGTGGCACGCGCAATGCAACGCGGTCGTAGTTGGGGGAAGGGGCGCTCATCTCGTCCGGTCTCATGCCCAGGGTGAGGCGAGCGGCGTTCGAAGCGCGGGCTCCCGACTTCGGCGAAGACGTTCGGGGGCTCCCCGGGAAAACTAATAGAGCTAAATCGCTGCGTCGGTCCGTAGTACGAAGCAGCGCGCGGGCGCGGAGCGGCGCATGTCAGCGCCAAGTGCTGAGCAAGCCCGGGGCGCGAGAATCTTGCGGACTCAATATTTTTCCCCATGACTGCTGGCGGCCGGCGGTCAAGAGGAGATGAACCGCTGTCGACCTGTCAGTTACCGGCGCGGAAGGTGCCTGGCTGGTAACCATTGGGTTTACCGTCTGAATTATGCGAGACACTGTAGCGCACCCCAAAGAGAGAGCTGGGGTAGAAGGGGCGTGGGTGGTCGAACAAACACCGTGATAGCCGGAGTTGGACTGTTGGTGCCCTTATTTCGCGTGTATGTTGTAGCCGTCACCTTGTTTGTTTGGTTGGCCCTGTTCGGCCGTCAGTTGTTTTCGCGGCGGTGTCTGATCATGCATTATTGCCAACGACGACACGTCGCGCCGTCGTCGCCGATGGATCCGAGGTCGGGGTTAAGAATACCGCGAAGGGTTTGAAAGGGTTGTCGACAGTGTCTGAGGAAGTGTGAGTGCTCATGGTAGTTCAAAGAGTGGGCTCGGTGTTTGCTGAGGGCAGCCGCTCGGGCGGATGGTGAAAGTAGACCCCTCCACAGGGGAGGGTCCTCGGTATGGATGAACATGCAAAAAACGTGAACTTCAGCATAGTGGTGGTTTCCTAGGGGCCAGCAGTTTGAAGGGGTGTCAAACCACGGGTCGAGGCAGTCAGGGATAGATTTGTGGACGTTCCTCACAAGCGGATTATTGCGCGACCCCGTCTGTCAAGCAGGCGACTGGGGAAGTGCCCGGCCCTGGCCGTGACCATAACTGGCGGGCCGGGGCCCCTACGGGGCGGATCACTGCACACCCGTCGAAGGAGCAGGAAAATAACAATATTATTCGGTGTTGATGGCAGGTGTCTCACTACTCGCGAAAGTCTCAAAAGCCAACCACATGGCGTCTACAGTATCAAACGGCCTCGACACCTTCTGTAAAACTCTCGGGTCAAGCTTGGGCATCAAGTAGAAGAACTGCTTGTTTACTGTTATCCGAATCATCTCCGGAACAATCCTCACCCCCGGTGCCAAACCACCCCCAGTCCCCGTCGCTGCCGACAGCAATCCTCCAAAAGCACGGCCAAATCGTCAAAAGGGGTCCCGTTCGATACGCCAAACGTTCGCAACTTGGTGTAGCTGGCCCCCGTGTCGGTGCGGTCAACTTGGTTGTATAGCAACTTCAGGAGGAGCGTGAACGCTTCCGGCCCCATCAATCCGGCTGCGATATTGCGCGACACCTGCCCGAAACAAGCATCCACCAAGGTAGTGAGGAGGGCGGTCGTGGGTTTGTCAGGTGCGATGGTGCGCGCGTGGGATTTCTTGAGTGGGTACTTCCAACCGGGGATCCAACCGGTAGAACTAAGGTCTTCATGGCTGCCTTCGTTGGACTGCAAAAATAATATCAGACGCGGAGGCCTTAACTGAACGAGTGAGTTACCGCGCGGCGTCAGAAGAGTTGATCGAGGAGAGGAAATAGATAACCGAAAGGCGTGAAATGTCCTTCAGTCCCAGCTGTTTGTACACCCGTTGACCGTCTGCGGTGTGATTTTGCGCGGCGGCGGCAGCGTCGATCGCCGTGGCGCAAGCGTGGGCAAGGTTAGACGAAACAAGCAAGACGCGATCATCGGACATGGTCAAACAACTAAGAAGCGTGGCGGAGAAAGCGTCTTCTGCTAGCGAAAGACCTGCTTGCCTCTTGGAGCCGGCAGTGACCTCCGAAACGGGGCTTTCGCCCCTGCCGTTCGTGGAGAACCTCGAAAAGTTGGCCTAAGAAAGCGTTTCCCCGCGGGCGGTAGCTTCAATGTTGCCTGTCGCTCGAGCTGTTGTTCTCCTTGCCCCGGTTCCGCCGACGTCCCGACCCGTTTCGCCGAAATGTGCTCTGCCCGTGATCTGAACCCCATCCGCGGCGGGACCTGCCGTTATGACCGACCGAGTCGCCACTTCCGCTTAATCGCCAGGCGTTCCGTCGCGCTCCCCGCAGACCAGTACTGGAGGATGACTGCCTTGTTCGGCGAAGTGAGAGAGGTCCATGCCCCAGGAAGCCGGCGGGGTGAGGCTTTGGCACTGTTCGATTCCTCGGCCGCAAGTCCGGCGTACTGCGCGGTAGCCAGCCACTCGTCCTCTGAGGCAGGAAGCTCGAAGTCCACGGCGTCCCCCACATTCGTCGGGCCCAGGAGCTGGGGTGTCGTCGCTCCTGATGGGGGAGAGGAGTCTCAGGCCGCTGGTAGTAGAGGCGAGCTGGTGAAGCTGACGGGACTGGGTGATTACTCCTTGCTTTTGCTGTCCGTGACATGCTGAACCGGGGACGGGCCAAAAGCACCGGGGCGGTGGAGGGCCCACCAGGGCAAGGGGGGAGGGGGGGCTGCACTCAGGGTCGTGTGACGATAAACTGCTGTAAGCGTAGCCGCGGTTTGTGCTTTAGCAACTTATCGAGCGATGGCCAAGGCATGATGCGCTACTCGGCGAGCGCTACAACCGTTCAAGGAGCGTATATTGACCCTCGAAAGTGATGCAAAATAAAAGTGGTCGCCACGGTTTGTAGATGTGCCAACATTAAGTGTGTTGGGTGCAGGTACGCCGCCGGTACTGGGGAGGGCAATCAAACCATCGCCTTCTATAGCAGCAGTATTAAATTCGCATCAGCCCGACTTTTTTCAACAGAAAGATCGCGGGTTGCCGCAGCAGTGGGCGAGGCCGGCGCAAAACTGATTTCCAGGGTACCTTCTTGTGGGCGAGACGCAGGCACACAATCATGATCGACCGTCGCGCACCATCCAACAGCAGCATTCAAACTTGCAGCAGTACTGCTGTAAGTTCCAGTAGAATCAATGTGGGCGGCTACAGCAGCGGACAAGGCAGGTTCAAAACTGGAAGGCAGTATGCCGTCTTGTAGGCGAGGCCTGGGTGGCTACAGCAGCAGAATAAGAAAAATGCAAAATTCAATACAATGTGCCATCTTGCGGGCGGGGCGCGGGAAAATGTCTCGAGCGGCCGCAGCATTCCCTTGAACAGCAGCATTAAACATCGCAGTCGAACTGGAGTTCAAAAAAAGATTTCTCTGTAGCTACAGAAGTGAGGGAACCAGGCTCAACACTGAAATCAAGTGTGTCATCGTGTGACTCAGGCATCGAAAATACATCTTCATTCGGCCTCGGCACAGCAAAAATGTCACGCTTTCTGTAGCTACAGCAGCGAGGGAGGCAGGCTCAACAATGAAATCCAGGCAGTCAACGTGTGACTCGGGCACGGGGAAAAAGTATGTATGCGGCCTCGGCAAAAGAAAAAAACCACTCGAGCAGAGCGGGCCATCCTACGCGTACCAGCGAGGTCTCGCAGCAGCGGAATACGAGGCGGAAAAGTAGTCTCAATCACTACGTATCTCTTCTGGCCCAGAAGAGGGTAAACTTGACGGCGAAGAGCGCAGTTGAGTGTCGAGAGTGCTGCATCAAAGTTCATTCGACACGCTCCCGCCCAGAAGAAACAGCTAGCTCAATGTTTTCATCGGAGTCAGGTGGCTTGGACGGCA
>JBBMHQ010072086.1:0-26895 GCA_037834295.1 Postelsia palmaeformis
GACACTTTTCACTGTAACACCGCATCCTCAAAGTGTCGCCTGCACTAGCAATCAAAGAACCATGACATATCGCAACCGCGATATTTATACTTATTTCTGAATAAAATACAAACTAGATCGTACGCCAAAAAACGAACGATCACTTTTTTCCATACTTCCGCATCACGGGAGTATAGCTGTGATTGGTTCGTATTTATCTGTTTATTTCAAACGATATATTTACCTCGGTTTGGTATATTCGTCCTAGATGGCCTTATGGAAGGTAATTGGCGTCCTGGGTCGTCATCGAAACAACCTGGGCCAACATCAATCATCCATGGCCTCTTGCCTATCTCGCAGGCAGGCGTATAATTCCAAGATTGACAATATTGGCAGTGTCGTATTTGCCGTGGCCCCCGATTTTGTTGGTGTCGTACCGGATTCCATCCATGGCTAGTCAGCACCATCCAACACCACGCCACGCCACCACACGCCACGTCATTCACACACCGGTGCACCCGACTAAGTTAGGAGCTCGCAGCCATGAATTCCCTCGCTATATTGAACGCCCAAAGATAATGGAATCATGGAACATTGGAAAGACGGGAGCAAGGATAAATCGAATGGAGGAGGCTACTACAGACGCTCACGATGATCTTGGAGTCAGCCGAAGTAGTCGACAAAGCTTTCATGACGGCAGTCACCGCTTGTGCACTTCCCGTCTCGGCTGCGACCATAAGCACCGACATTCGACGCGGGCCGGCAGGCGACATAACCTCAGCGATCACCTATGGCAAAAGCGAACAAGAAACGACACCAACACAGCCACTGGTATTGAATATCAGCAGCACCTATTGTAAAGTCGCAAAGGGAACCAGTAGCAGATGGCTCTCGCGTTGAATGCAGGATGCAAGGAGGGGTTTGAAGAGAGAGTACGGGATCGTGGGAACAAGAAACAGTGGAAGGAATGCACAAGTGAAAAGGAGGAAGTGTCGTAGAGGCAAACCGGGATGAAGCTGGGCAGGCGGCTAAGTTCGAGCTCAACAGAGTCGATAGGTGTTAACGGACGTTACGGAATACACTGATCTGTCCTGGTCTCTCGTGTGACGATAAACATCAACCGGACGTGTACCTCCTCACCTTCGGCTGATGTTCGACCATGGAAACGTTACAACCCAACCATAACGCACCTTCTCTACCGGCATCACATCAGACATGGCAGCCACAACAGTATCGACCATCGTGCCGCTCCCGCTTCTTGCTGCCTCTGCTACGACGCTCGTTTCGTTCGGGTCTTCACTTGAGTCCAAAGCGAGCAAGTCGGATCTCTGATCACTCAAACAGGATGGAAGATGGGTGGGTCGGTCGGCATTCAGAGGTGAGGTGAGGAACCCGTTTATACCTTCAGTGATATCCCTCGATACCTGGACAGGAGTCAGGAGATAGACCAATGAGGAAACTGAGCTATTTGACAAACCTGGGAAGCGTAACTCATCAAAGCGAACCAACCATACTGTCTGTCGGAGATTCGATCGATTCTGCTGGACGTCCGCGAGTACCCCCAGCGGGAAGGTGAGTGTAGTGGCGGGTTAACCCGTTCGGGTTTGTGTTGCGGATAAACCGCGCCAGGCCTACAGCGACCCCGGAAATGAAGCGCCGAACTATTAGCAACACAACACATAGTTTTCAAATTGTCAGTGACTAGTCCCTCCCACACACGGGATTGTACTACTCCGACCGCCTCCTCACACCGTGCCGCCGCAACGCACTGACGTCGTTCCTCAACGATCGTCGGCAAACCAAATACCCCTGCGTGACGTGGGGTGCAGTTGGTTTTGTTACCTCGTGTATGTAAGATTATTACGCGATCGGAGACTCGCTGGAGCTGGGGCATCTTTTGCGGACGTTACTCCTCAAAATTGGGAACGCTCAGCAAGCCATTCTTGCGCTGGTTAGCGTGCAAGGTATTGTAGGGAGCAACACAGTCCCAAGTAAGTGTCCGGGGACTGACACGTCTAAAGCAACGACAGAATGTTGGAAAACTAGTGCAATTCTGCTCAACGGTAAGTGTGAGCGTAAGGTGTTCAAAGTAGTGAGCCGGAGGTCCTGCTGCTTTTAAACCTGATGTGTCTCCTTTTTATGTGCGCGCCCCCCGCGTAACGCGTCCGATTAAAATCAAACAAAGACAACTTTACGTTTGAGACACATTCCACCCACGTGGATGGCCTATCACACGAAGATTTCCAACGCACTTGAGGCGGATATACACGGAGCGTATTCGAGAAACAAAACACCGCTGCTGTGGATCATAGAACGCTGACGTCGACAGCTCCGGTTGTCCGTGGATATACCTTTCCCTTCGACAGCACCGCCTCCTTGGCTTTGCTAAACATTGCCGAATTCCCACTTTTGGCCGCCATCTTCATGAGGCACCGAGCCTCGCCGTCTGAGAGTTTGCCCCACACCTTGTTTTTGGATAGACGACGACACAAATTGGAACATTGTGATAAATCGCCAGGCAGGCAGGCGGGCTGACCGCAACTCTAAACAAAACAGCCCGTGTGCCCCGGACGTACGTGGCATGGTTCAATGAGAGCGGCGGTGCTCGTGACACGCGCCTGAGTTTTTCGACCACGGGATAAGTTTCGCTTTGCTTCGCAAAGCGTTGTTGATGCTGCCGTTGCAGCTGGTTGTACTGTGTGGAAATATTAGCGTAAGTTCGGTCGTCTCTTCCACAGACGAGGGGCGGCATCAGGACGCTTGTTTGGTCCGGAATGTTTTATACATATGCATATATACAAATATGTCGCCTTGGTCTCCTTCAAGTTAGCCCATGTACCGAATTTTATGTCGTGTAGGTTCCCGTCGAATATGTCAGACGACATCCTTCACCTGGCAGCCTTGGTATTAAGCACGTTCGACGTTCATCACATTGTTCCATGATGCGACAAGTTTAGCACGTTTACCTCCGTCGGTTTCCACCGCCTCGCTCCTCTCTGCTCTCGTGATCCTAGCGGGTCTGTAAATGTGCTGCTTCTGTTGTTGTTGTTATTGTTGTTGTTGGTGGTGGTGGTGGTGGTGGTGGTGGTGGTGTTGTTGTTAGTGTTGTTGTTGCTGCCGCTCCAGCGTATACCCCCAACACGAGCAGCAAATATTTCCCTCATATTAGATTGCGATGAACTCCGAAACAAACCCACGACGGCTCACCTCATCCCCCATTAGAGCCAGGACATCCACAAATATGGATTCATTTCCGCCCTCGGCTGCCGCCGTCAAGAGCGAGCACCCGTCTGCCCCCCTGGCCTCGACTACTTCAGCGACCTGCTCGTGCGTAGGTCGTGTTGTCAATCGTGATATTTGTTCGGCTGAGGAGGGTATACTACATACGTGCGTCGTAGACCGTCGATCGACACTATCGGTGGATTGGTCAAGGATGCAAGCCAAGCGACATCGTGCTGGGATATCGGGGGGCGTAATCTAACCACAGTGCGCTTTCAACGAAGGATATAGGCCAGCTCCATTCGTTTTAGCCATTCACAGGAAGTGTAGACCACGTGCGGCCAACACATCGCTTTTTTCGCTAGTCTGATTGCTCGCGAGTTGATTGACACTCACGGATGACGCAGCGCAGTTGTTTGAAAACCAAGCACACACCAATAAATAGCTGTGGGAAACGAGCCACTGGGTCATAAAACAGTCTTATGAACGGCACCACGGAAGTTACCCAGTACGAGAGTCGTTCCGTCGTCCAGTATATATGATCCTGTTTCAAGGAGACACTACTTATCCTGGGTGTTGGGCAACGAAATATAGACACGCGTTACCAAGTGACACAAAACACAACGCATTCCCGACACCCCTCCCGCCCTCTCTCCTCCCCTTGATTTCTTCCCTTTGTTCCACTCACGCATTCAACAGCCACGAGACGCAACCCTTCGACTAAGCGCTGTGCGAAATCAATCCCACCCCACGTCGCCTGTGCCCCCCACTTATCCCTTGTCTCATTTTCCCCTAGCTAGCACCTTCAACTCCGCCAACATTCCCCGTAGGGATCGAAGAACGGCGTGGAACATTTGCGTGTCTCCGCCTCGTGCCGCTGTCATGACGATCGTCTCCAGTTGGAGCTTGTCGTTGATTCGCAAGGCCGATAGCTGTTTGACCGCCTCGTCGTCTCCGATGATGCTCATCACTACTCGTACCGCCCTCGGATCGCCGCTGTTGACCGCCTCGACAATGGTTTTCATGCCTGCTACAGCGAAGCCCAATAATAACAAATCAGGTAGCGTGGAAATAGACATGTGGGCGCATGAAGGCAAATGCGAAGGGAATGCCTTGCCAGAGGAGGATATGCAGAGGGGGGACTTAGCCGAGATCATAATTCGGCAGTACATGCTTGCTCCTGGTTGAACTGAGCCCGTTCAACCCTGATTCCGCGACGTCGCCGTGAAAAAATACCGCACACCATGTTGAACTCATCCCGTTCAAATATGAGGCTTTAAAGCGCCGTGAATAGTTGACATTAAATGAACGATGTGCGAGACGGCGAGAACAAATAGGCTCTACATTGGTGTCGGTCCGGCGTGTGCATCTCGAGAGGGGAGGGGGCAAAGCAGCGGGGACTACTACAAACAATCGTCTGTCACTCCAACGAACCCCATTCAATAGGAGTGGAGGTGATGGGGATCGTTTGTTACCTCTTTTCGTGGAGAAGACAAATGCGTCGTGCTCAGTCTACCTAGGTAAACCTCATTGCACGCGCAAGCTTGCTCAAGCAAATGTACAAATTTCTCCACGTCTGAGAGGAGGAGAAGGGGGGTGCAGGCTCGCTCCGACGGTATTTGAGGAACTACAGTACATGTATATGCGTTGTTACGAATCCAATCAACATCCATCCCCTAACACTCGACATCCAAAATATGGCGAGAGGCTCATGTGCGCGCAAACTGTGCTTATCGAGAGAGGCAAATGACCGAGGCGATTGAATTTCCCTTGACCCAGACACCTGCCTTCATTCCAGCCCTGCACCCTACGGTTGACGTAGGACACATCCGCTATTCAAAATTCGAGTCGGAATCCCGTGTCAGGTAGTAAATCACGGGCTATCTCCGTATAGAGTGGGGGGAAGGGGTCAGTCGTTCTACTTCGCTGTGACATACCTGGTAATTTCGAAATGTCGAGGATCGGCGTTCCGCATTTGTGTTGATGCACGAACAAACTTGAGTCTGCACGTCATCAACAGACTTCTCTACGGGAAACATGTCAACCAGTTGGCACATTCACGATCGCTGCAATGGGTGCATTTATTAGTCGAATTGACGGTGCAGCTTGCGATAGTCGGCGAGTTGTTTGAAATTTCAACGGATTCATGTGATCGATATGTGTCCACTCTGCGAGATAGCGGTAAATGGGATTTTTATCATTGAGAAACCGACGGCGGTACAGCAATGCCGATGTTCAAGTCACCTGGAGGGGAAGCATACGTGAGATCTCGTTGCTCATCTCTTCAACACTTTTCACATCAAAGCACACCAAAAACACGCGTACATCGGACTCGAGTCATTATGCATCTGTTGAGAAGCCAAGGGCCTACACATTTTCGAATGATATCACATCACAAACGAGCATAAAACAATTATGAGTGCATCAGCTACATTAGGGATGTCACGGTGCGTACGAGAGGGCGTTTAGCCGGGTTCAGGCGGGGGAGCCGATCATAGAGAGATCACGAATATCTCTCATCAATACCCGCACGATTGATTGCCAGTAATATCACGATTGAAACTGAAAAGCGGTACACCCACAAGCAAGCGAGGTAAGAGAAAAAGATACAGCTGAGCGACCGCTAGACCGACTGACATTTTCGATAGATATGGTGTCGTTAGGTCGCTAGTTCCTGTCCCCATCCGCTGCATGTTCGACGTGAACCACATATGAAACGTTTGTTATATCAACCTACAGTTGACAGCACGCGAAGTGACAACGATGATGCTGCATGTTATCGAAAATTTTCCCCGCCAGTGCCGGCGCCGGGTTTTAACCTTTATGCCCACGCTCGCAAGTTGGGCCACACGGGATGAAAACGGGTCTGAGCACCGAGTGCATCCCATTCGCTCCTCTCTCTCTATCGATCGTTCGCTGCTCGTTGACATACCTTTCACTAGGGTAAAGATTCGAGGGTCCCCTGTTTTGACGTCGAACTCGTCATTTGTAGTATTCTGCATCACGCGTCTCCATACTTCGTTCGTCGCTTCCACATGCATCCTTATCTCCGCCTCCATGCTCGTCTCCCCTGTAAGTTGACACGATATATTCGAACTCTGTTCTCCAACCAGCAGTCCCGACACCAACCTTGTTCGGACGCTAGACGTGCCGGGGCAAGTGTCATGGTCGGCGGTGCTGGCCGGGATATTTTCGTCAGTGACCGCTTCGCGAACCTTTTTTCGTTTCCCCTTGGCCTCCGACACTACCGCTGCCATCCTATCGACAACGCTTTGCACCGATCGTATAGGTGCCACCCCGGTATTAGTCCTCCATTGACGAACAACATTTGCCAACCTTGTCTGCGCTCTACCTGTCGCATCCGTCGTCGCGGATCGCTCCCTCCGTTCCTTCTCTGCAGCGTCCTCTGGAAAGACGGCATTTGTCGAGCTGGTAGGTATCTCGGAGGCAACCCGCCTTTTATGCCATTCCTCTCCAAACTCTACTTCCTCGGTTTCCGTCGCCATTGCTGCCGGGCGGGCAGGGGCTTCGGAAAAGGGTCGCCTTCGGCGCCATGTCTCTTCCATCTTTGCGTCTTCTTGTATCGTCGCAGCCACTGCGAATAGTTGTCTCACTTGTCTAGCGGATCGCCGCCCCCCTGCTTGAGCAACGATCATATTGCTGGCAGAGCCACAGTTTTGTTCCTTCTGCTCCGTACCGTCGTCGTCCGCCGTCGGGGGTGGGGTCGGTTGCGCAATAATCTTCGTACTGTCTCCGGCCGTCTTTCGCCGCAACGTTGGCGGCTGGGACTGGGATTGGACCTCGGGACTTGGGTGTTCGAAAGCTGAGGTGTGTTCCCTTCCAGGAATTTTCTTCGGCACCCGATATGTTGACACATCCGCTGTCCGCGCCCACACCGCTGGGGTCTCCTGTAGGTCCCTGCTGTTGTGCGGCGGAGAGCTCACAGGAGAACCCGCTACATTTGCCGGTACCGCGACAGTTACCGCCGCTGCCTCATCAACAGCCACGGACGTGCCCGGCTGGTTTTGTGCATTCGACGAATTGTGGCGAATCGTTAACTCGGCGTTGAACAAAGGTGCTGCTGATTGTTTGTTTAAGACGGTATCCAGTGCCAGCGTCGCCGTTGCGTCAGCAAGCGTCTCGTTAGCTTCCTCTCCGTTTTGCTGTATGATCGTGCTCGCCTTGGTCGAGTGCAACAGCTGCAACCGTGCGGCGGCGCTGGAACCTTTCGAAAATAAGGTTGGTTGGGTTTGGGAGCGCAAAGTGCTTCCCAAACCACCAAGATCAGCGATATGCCCGATGGGACTAAGGTCCGAGTCATTCGTGCTGGCACTCGAGAACGACGCCAGGACGGAGGAATTGTGAACGACGCGGAGGTCATGCAGTGAAGCTCTTGCCGAAGGTTTCTCTGAGAACGTGTGTAGGACGACGGCGATAGAGAAGTGGCGGGGAGGTGCGTCATGAAAACGTGAGACGGGCAAGCACTGTCTTGATCTAATTATCGCTGGCTATCTGTAAAATCCCCGATATACCTTTGTTTTTTTTAGTCTGTCTTGGTTCAAAATCTTCTGCTGTGCACCATCCCCATGACTCTGTTGCGACTCTGAACGACCAGTCCGGGTGATACAACAACCGGTCGCCGCTCGCAATACCCTGGTGACGGGGGGGCTCCGGGACGGAAGTGGCAGCAGATGTTGTCCCCAAGCGAGAAGCGAGGACCTTCGTCCATATGTGTACGCTTACCGTGATTGATATGGCGGTGTCCTACACAGAACGTAAGCGTATGAAGGTACCCTGGTTTTAATAGAAAATCTTCGCCGAACCGATTCCACGAGCCCGAATCGTTAGAATGTGATCGGTATCCCCGAAGGGTAAACAAGGTGCAACGATGCCGTTAGCATATTCCTTCTTGTGTCCAATCAAAACGAAAACGACAATATCTACGGCGAACCAGGGGCTCAGCGCGAGAAAACGACTAACACACAGAAGCATATTTCGTTGCAACATTCTGTCGTTCCTTCTATCCGTCAATATATGGTGGAATCTACGAGGCCCCTGCTCTCGGAGCAGCCGGTAGTGGTAATATGCGGCTACGTGACGACGGAGTCTAGTGCCTAGCGCTTCATGACCAGCACAAACCGTGTTTACTAGTTCGTCGAATTTCGCGAACTTACTTGAAGTTGATTTCCGCGGCAGTCACTTTGCGCACGTACTAAGCGTTCGTATTTGCTTCAGCCCGCACACCCAAAATGACGTAAAATCACATCGATGATAATGAAACTCGCGATGCTTCATTCGTTCGTCATATATAGCTTCCTACTACCCTACAGAGTTGAGCTCGATTCAGACCGATTTCACATTTTGTGGTTTCGAGCGTGCCGCTGCAGACATATCGAATGGTTAGGGGGAGTTCTACAGTAGAGGTATCACGTTGTGTTGATTAGCTTTATGAACCATCACTACGGTCCTTACCGAGCCCCTTGTGTTTCAGACTTCGATATATCCTGGCCGCATATGAGTATGTAACTTGTGCTTTCGATGTTCGACATAACACGTTCGTACATGTACGATATGTGTGTAGCATCACACGTATTCATTTGTTTGTCCCTGTGGACTTCAGGATGACACCTTGGGGGGATAGAGGCGATTCAGAAAAAAGTGGGCGAACCTCTATTGTGGAACGTCGAGGTTTGTGGATACCAGCTCGTGGCAAGAAAGGAGCCCCGGAAACGAATGTTACAAAGACTACAAGCTTTAGCGAACTCGAAACCAGGTATGTGGTCGGCTTTGACACTGCCGAGTCGCCTACACAGCCACGTGACTCAGTGTACCTCTGGGTAGCGATACTTCACCAACCGTCCAAGAGTCTCACCCAGGTACTGCTCCCGCATTGAATCACCCGCATTGAACACGCACAACATCGCGGAGGGTGATTTTCACTACTCAACAAATACCGCAAAGTCATATGTCGTTGTAGGAGTCCTCGCGCACAATAGGGGGATGGCGGAATGGTCTGCGTTTCTCCCATTACATTTTAACTATGTTGTTCCTGTCCCACGGCCGCTGAAGACAAGCATATTGTTGTCCCTCTTTGTCCGTACACTTGACGCTCATGTCAATACCGGGGGAACCCTCCTTGCGTACCCGCCTTTGGACGTGAGATTATTTTAGAACTTTTCCGTCGCAGCTTCAAGTCGTACTCACTTTGAGAGCAACGAGGCCTCTTTGCGGCAGAGTGAGATATTTTGTTGTTTATCTCCTGCTGCCGAAGTTTGTGTGTATCTTTCCAGCGACTTTCTTCTGGTGCTTGTCGCAGATACATCTACACCTTGGCTGGTAGTCTGTCTAGCTTCGATTGGCCGGTGGAAACGCTGCACGACGTATCTGAAGTAGCAAAGTACCCGGACATCATCGGGGCATCGACGTTGATCAATGTTGTTTCTTGAGAACGCGTGACCTCCACCGCAGCCGTCAACACTGTTTTTCCTATGCATCAGCGTACGTAGATTGCGGATATCCACCCTAGTTGCATTCTACGATAGAGGCTTACCCTACAGTTCCTGAAGCTTCTCGCTTCATGAGCTTAATACCTCACCCGCAAACTGACTTCGTCAATAATTAAGTTGCATCCTGGTGAAGAATCCCATGGCCCAAGTGTACTCTACGTCATATCCCTGAGCAAAATTGGCATTTCAACGATTCTGGGCTAAGGGATCCCATCATTCAGAAAACAGGTTAGAGGGAATGTTACCACATCATAGAGAACATACGTACGAGCTCGATAGCAGCATTTATGGCTGTGCCGTCTATGCTATGGCTCGAGGCTCCTCCCCCCCGGAAGGAGTGGGTCGTGGACCGCGTTTTGACCATGTTCAGCTCCAACAAAGGAGGCTGGGGGCTGGAGACTATCTGCATCGTTTTTTCACTAGTTCCCTTTCACGATTTACAAAACGCTCGAGAGTACGAACACTGATGCGAATGTAACTGTCGCATGAATATCGCCGCTTCACCACGGCCGGCAGTGCCGAGGTTTCAACACCAAGGTTGCTTGGGAAAAACTGCCTAACTTCGTTTCGAAACCCAACTTGAAACAAAGCCCCTATCAAAGGCAGCCCGTACCACATGTGACGCACCCACTATCAACAGCTCGAAACTCCTTGTTCGTGCGGAACACAACGCCGACAAATACAACTTCGCGAGTCCTCGGCATGCGTTCTGCACCTGGTGGCAGCACCTTTTGGTGTGAGCGCAGCCTCGCACCAGATCGCGCAGCTGGATCAGCACCACGAAGTACTTGCTTTACCCGAGCTCTTACTCGTCGCCAATCTTCCCGCGCAAAATGACAGGGACTCGCGCCCTCTCGGATTCGATCCTGGGTTGTCCCGTTTCTCAACCCAATCTAAGTCTTCCAGCTTCCTGAGCCACTAAGTCCAGGCACATGTTAAGTTTGCTGTGTGTGCCTTTTTTCTGTGGATGCTGCGCCGTACTAGTAATTTTGTCTGTTCGCCAAGGGAAGGTCTATCGCCTACAGGGTCGGCCATGCTCATTTTCACCGACGGAAACCAATACTACTAGTGCACGCCCTTTGACGCCCAATCCGCCAGGGTGGCACGCCCGAGCGACACGATATGTAATAGCCTGGTTTATGCTGTTGCGGGCAATATATATATTTTTATGCTGTTGCGGGCAATATTGCTGCCCTTACCGATGCAGCCCACTTTGACACTACTGCTGCTTCTCTGCGGTTGGGACTCGCAGCGTACAAATGGAACACCGTTCGTTACACACGTGGGGTGAGGCCGCTATGCAGTAACATGTTTTCAGCAGGGGTACGAAGGAGCCGGGATGGCATACAGTCCAACCAACGTACCAGTGGACCTTCAGCTCAGTATACTCGTGGGATGAGGCTGCAACATTCTGATATGTTATCGTAGCTTCGAGTTCCAACAACAGCAGCAGCATCAACATATTGCGGAACGCGCAGGGTGGTCACTGAAGCGTGGTAACAGACGGCGCTGGAGTCTAGATCTAGCTCTGTGCTATCTCGCGTGTGCATGTGCTGGTGGTTTTGACCTTTGTTATTGGATGGATGTCATTCTCAGATCCTCAGATACGTATACGCGAACACGATATCCAAACACCGGGCGATTATTGTTTTCATTTCCTCTGGAAATGAATTTCGCACGGTGAATCATTGCCTCACTATTCTAATAGATTTAACAACAAACTCGTATTGTAGCGATTTGGCAAACAAAAATCAGAACAGCCGCACGCCGTACAACCCCACTTATTAGTACACAACAGCAGCTTTACCCTCGTGACAGCCACGGTGCTCCCATGTGTGTTGTATTTCGGTATTGTACGGTATAGTACTGTAATTGTGTGCGCAGTGTTTAGCAGGATATCCAATCACGACCACTATAGTTCCAGGCCAGAATCGCTAACAGAAATGTCATGAGGCGTATGATATCCTACGCTACACAGCACTACATACACACCAGCAGCCTTTCAACAGCAGTCTTGGCTATGCACCAGTCGCGGTGCATTTTTGGTTATTAGTTCGTAGTTGTGGTGTGTAGTGTTCAGCAAAATTTCTAAACACGTTCACACTTCGGGGCAACATTGATCATGTTTTTATAAAACCTATGATATCGAAGGTCTGCAAACTTTGTCAGTCATGTTGTCAGCATACAATACGAATAGTGTCAAACTGCCGTATCATGAGCTTGACGTTTACTCCGTCAGTTGAATTATGCGGTCGTTGTGGATTTGCTTTGTGGGTGGATGATCGACTCCGCGTCCCTGGTCGTTTCGCTCCTTGGCCCGGAAGACCAAGCCAGCTCAGTCGTTACAACTGGGATGCTAGCGCGTAAAGCTATCAGCAGTCGACCGGCAGTGTGTGCTAGCACTCTCTGCGGGCGATGACTGGATTACGGCTGGATCAATCCACGATTTTGGTGTGCTTTTGCTCTCAAAAGGAATACATGCACTGCAGGACGGAATGCACCAATACTGATGACGCCTGCAACCGTGTACTGGTGAGCAAGGGTGCTGCGTCGCTGCTTGTCGCATGTACGCGTAGGTTTGCTGGTGCTGTACATTTAAAGTAGGAGTATAATTAATGCAGTGCCTCTTTTTTCCCTTGCTTTCGCTGTGGAACTCAATCCAGACAACTACGCATGCCCTGTACTACTACTGAAATGACTGCCCTCGCGAGAATCTCGCTCAGACGGTTGATTGAAACTCTCGCCAGATAATATGCGCGTATTTGGGACGTGGAAACTAGTTGTTGTACGGTCACGAGGCAGACAGGCTCCAAAACAAGACGGCTGTGGCCTGCGACGACTGCTGCAATTCGTGTCGTGGAGTCGAACTCGAGGGGGGTCAATATGCAATCACGAACCATAATGAAACATAATCATTCGCACGTTCGTGCTTCGCCAACAGGATATAACATGAACCTCATTTCAAGATGACAGGTAGTGTCCGAAGCATCGGGTGATGAGCGATATACGCCTTTGCATCTGTTGCAGCCATGATCTTGGCACTCACTCCTCTGAGCTACAGTAGCATTGCCTGAGGTCGTTGGGAATTGATGCGCGTCAAGGCCAGATCGGTGTGACAGCAGAGGGAAATGTGAAAACGTCAACCCTGCCAGCCTTCCCGCTGTGCATTGCAGCTGTTCTGCTGTCGCTGCGTGCAGAGGTCGGGTTCGCACAGCAAAAAGCACACGAATGATTGGTACAGCACAACAGGATAACACCGAGCTGCCTGTTGTCATCTACGACAATAGGCTACTGCTTATTTGTACCGCCATGTCATCATGTTCCGGCGGTTTGGCGCAACAAGACATTGCTAAAGTAGGCGTCGAGAGGCCTGTAACGTAGCCACGAGTGCAGCCGCTGAATTGAAGACAAACGAGGTGGTTACCTCGAAGAGGGCTGCCTGAGAGGCTGGTATGCGGAGCAAAGACAAGATCCTTGCCGAGCAGCCAGCCAATCATGACAAAATGGTCAAAAATGAGTTTAGCCCCCAGGGAACAGGGACTGCCAGCAACCTTGTTGTGAAATGGGGTGCATATGCCCCCAGAGCTTCCCTGGGACTAGAGCAGTCTAAGAACTCTGAGGCCCAAACCACGCCAACAGCGCCTGCCCTGTCACTACATCGAGACGAGAGGTGGAACCAGGATGACGCATTATTACTACCAGCCGCGGATGGGAGCCTACGCTAGCGCAGGTCAGACGGCGTGATGATTTTTGTGCGGCCGGCTTGGTGGTGCAGGCTGATGGAGCGGTCTGTGCATGGCACCCGGCCGCTCGGGTCCCACGTACAGCGGAGCGGGTAAGCCCCACCCTTAGACGGGACAATAGGAGCGCAAGCACAGGGAACAGAGATCGTTTTATGGTGTCCAATTCGAGAATCGAACTCGCCTGATCCCGTTGAGAACAGGCTTGCAGAAGGGGGGGGGGGGGGGTCGGCACAACAGAGAGAACTGCCGGTAGCGACGGCGATAGAACGTGCTATCCAGACGCTGCAAGACGTGCCTCACTTGATCAGGATGAAGGCAGCGGATCCTTTCTCAGGGAAGCTCAGGCGAGCATTGTTTTGGCAGGGAGAGGGAGAAGAGGTACCCAGACGGAACGGTTTCTCAGAAGCAGACAAAGATATGTACCTGATAGATAATTCGAGTCTCCTGTGGCTGGAGATCGAGCGAAGTGGAACGTTGGTAAGGCGAACGTCGGAGCTGGTCGTCCCAAACGGCCTGATACCGGACCTGCTACCTTACGTACATAGCCAACATAAACACCCCGGAGTCGCAAGATCGTTTTCGTCGTTACGAAACCGATTTCATTGGCCTGGCATGTGTAGAGACACACGAGAGTACGCATTATCGTGTGGGTGTAGGTGCCGGAAACGATCGCGTAGCCAACAGGTAGCATTGCTGCCCGCCAGATTTCTGGAGCCATGGGAGGTGCGAAAGGTAGACCTGCAGAAGTTCCCGAACACATCGGAAACAAAAACGAATACCTACTACTTGTAGTGAATAGAGCTTCCCGCTCCCCCTTTGCATACCGGTTGCCGTCGAACAAGGCACATGGAATCGCTCGTTCGCTCGTAGACCTCTGCCTCGCATATGGGGTGCGCTCGTTTATTAGGGCTGATGGTGGGGGGGAACTCACGGCTGCGGTAATGGAGCACCTATGTTGATGGTTACAGGTTCCCATAAAGGTCGGCCCAGTAGACCACCTCAGGGGTCAAGGGGTGTAGAGAGAGTAAGAGCCTGGATCCAAGATGTGCTCTCTGAGCTTTGTAAGGCCTGACCGACTAGGTGGAACGAGTACATTGCCGGCGCTTGTTGAATCAAACGTACAATGCCAGACCCATCTCCTCCCTCCGCCATGACCCCTTTCCAGCTCCTCTTCGGTCGTAACCCGCGTACAACGCATGACATGTTGGTCCCACAGATGGATGACACTAAAGCCACAGGTGGTCTCTGCAACTTCATTGAGAGTCGCAGACACAACATGCGCAACGTCGCAGATGCACTGAAGAAGATCCATGAGGATAAGGAGTCAGCCAGACAACGCCGTAATGCCAAGATATCGAGACCATCGGCAGGAGTAAAGGTAGCTGAGGGAGACCTAGTCTTGGCGCGGGTGAGCGATAGCTCGCTCTACCGACAGGAAATGGGAACAAAGTTGGTTCACGACAAATGGACAGGTCCGAGGACTGTGACTAAGGTCGTGTTTCAGGGTCTGAGCGCGGTTCTAGAGATGGGAGGGAGAAGAAAACGAACCCGCACAGTGTGTGAAACTTCACCCAAGCCCTTTTATAGGCGTTCGTCGGACCTGAGACACCCCACCCCGTAGGGGACGAGTTTGCGCAAAAAGCGTGAAGGGAAGACCTTGGTCTCAAAGAAGACTCCGTCGCAGCAGTGCCGATGTATACGCTAAATAACTGCAAAAACGTCGCGAGTGAATCAGGGACAGTTCGTTGTGAGTACCGAGGAAGGTTTATGGATGGCGTTTCCTTAGACTGGGTCACCGAGACCGAAGAGTTAGACAGTTTTACCCCACTATAGCTAGATACTTTTTATGCCCTATGGAATTTAGACCCCCCTAGCGCAGAAGAAACCCAGAAAGTGCCCGGCCCAAGGCAACGCGCGCTCAAGTATAATCGAGGCCCTAGCCCAATTCGCGATAGGAACAACGGTCACTAGATCACACACGGTAGGGGATCAGCAGATGGACCCGGTAGGACAGGTTTACGACTTCTGTTCGCCTTGCTGGCGCGTCAGATTCGCAGGCAACGATTGGGAGGAGTTGACAGTCTAAGAAGTGAAGGAGTGTTTAAGGACAAAAGTGAAACCGACGAGGTAAGCCAGGCCAAAGATTCCCTTTCTTTGTCAGGTGTAACCCAGAATATCGGTACAAGGCAGCAACAAGGCCATAGCAAGAAAGAAGCAAAGTGTGTAGAAACCCTGGTTGGTATTCGTCTCAGAATCCACCGACCAGGGCTTTTCCGACACAAAGCTTGTTAGTACTCACCACCTGGCATGCCGCGTTGCTGGCTCTAGAAACAACAAGCTAGGTGGGGAAGTAGCGGTGATTTGGCGCAACAAGGCATTGCTAAGGTAGGCTTCAAGAGACCTGTAATGTAGCCACAAGTGCAGCCGCTGGGTTTAAGCCTAACGAGGTGGTTGCCTAAGAGAAGGCTGCCTGAGAGGCTGGCATGGCGAGCAAAGACAAGATCCTTGCCGAGCAGCCAGCCAATCATAACAAAATGGTCGATGATGAGTTAAGCGCCCAGGAAATATTGCCTTTCAGCAACCTCGTTGCTGAATGGAGTGCATATGCCCCCAGAGCTTTCCTGGGACTAGAGCAGTCTAAGAACTCTGAGGCACAAACCACGCCAACAGCGCCTGCCCTGCCACTACATCGAGACGAGAGGCGGAACAAGGATGGCGCATTAGTACTACCAGCCGTAGATGGAGGCCTACGCGAGCGCAGGTCAGACGGTGTGATGATTTTTGTGCGGCCTACTTGGTGGTGCAGGCTGGTGGAGCGGTCTGTGCATGGCACCCGGCCGCTCGGGTCCTACGTGTAGCAGAGCGAGTAAGCCTTGTCCTTAGGGGGGTTAATAGGAGCGCAAACATAGGGAACAGAGCTCGTTTCAAAAACCATGGATGGTTGGAAAACCCTGCACCTTAGTTCCCGCTTCGACCCTGCTCCAAGAAAATGTGTGTACTACTTTCATGTCACTGCTGAGTAGGAACGAAAAGGGCATAGGGTCGCATGCCACTGATCCCCGCACCCTGAGCCCCGCGCAACAAATATCTGTGCCATAAACAATAGGATCGCTGAACTCCCAGGCTCCACCTACCTGCTGCCTGCTTGTGTTTGGATGAGTTACGCTGTCACCTGTGATCTGTCTTGTTGTGCTAATGCAACTATAACTTTCAACTGACTTTTATTTGCAGTGAAGTGAACTCTCAAAGTGGTGATGATATGTCGCTAAAACGTTTTTGTAGATATCCACGCGCGGTCGGGCGTAGGTGCAAGTTACACATCCATTTTGAAAGGAACCTGAATATTTTGGCACGGCCAGGATTAGAACTCCTTCGCCGGTAACTGCAGCATTCATCTGCGTCATGCCAGCTTTCGTCACCAAGCCCAGTTCCCTGATGAAGGGCTCTGTATTAAAATTATGTTTGAAATTTCGTACTTTTTCGAACGTATCTTTTCGCACGATAATTTGTTGGGAAAATTCCAATCAAGTGCTGATTGATCAACACGGGAAGCCGACTCGGGAGCGCTGGTCTAGGTTCAGGTGAATACGTGCCCTCTGGAGTTCATGGCGAGCCCTCAAAGTTTTGTTTTCCGGCAAGAGTCGATAAGTGGATTCCCCGGTGTTTCAGCACGACCCCATATATTTTGTTATAACTTAATTCCAAGGCTGACGTACCTGTACATCATTCAGGGTTGTCCAATATCTGACTCTTTCGTAGCATGGCCGTGGTGCCCCGCATGGCATACCATCGCATCCCCACGGCATCCCATGGGATTTGCGTAGGCTTCCATGGCGCCGTGGGGGGTGCCGTGACGTGAGTTGTAGTACTATGGCAACCTCCGCGGCCGTCGTCACGGCACTCTATGGCAACATGGCGGCATGCCGTGGCAACCCCCACGCGACGGTAATATCAACGGCACCTGGGTGAATGTCAGGGTTCGGGATGGCGTTAGGGTTCCTTGGCATGCCGTGGACGCTGTGGAAGGCTCTGTGGCGTGCCGTAGAAGATGTCGTGGAAGGCTTTGCCGTATGTGGGGCCACGGCATCCCACGGCATGTCGCGAAAAAAGACGAGAATAATGGGCATGCCTCATATTTGGTTGTTCTTGGTGCACCGAGCACAACCCACAGCCAAGACAACTATGGCGGCAGTGCACACGGCGTGCACATACAGCGTGCATGTGCCCAGTTAGCTACAATACTATGACCCTGCCGTCCATCAGCAGCAGCAATGGGGCAGCAACTTACGCGTGTGGCTGATCTTACCGCAGCTAGTTGCCTCATCTGAGACTTCGATCGATCGCTGGACCTCGCCCCCACCACACCATCGGCCACCTCTCCCACTGCATATTTGTCTTCTGCGTATTGCTCTGTGTGATCCTGCATTGCCACTGCTCCAGCCGTGCTCAGCACAATCGGCTCCAAGCAGCAGCGGGCAGAGTCTACTATACGCATATGGCTGATCTGCGCCGTACTCTCGGTGGCAGTGTTTGTTGTTGTCCATGGAGTCGGGCTATGCTCGCATCTGCCGCGATGTGTGACATGCATGTTTTTCTTCGTACCGGTCACCCCCGGATCGATATATACGAGTCTAGTACAAAAAATCGTCCGAACAACCAACCGGGGTCTCCAATGGCTCGGTGGTGGTCCGCGGGTATAGGACGATCTATCCCGTGAGTTCGAGTTCCACCGAGCACATGTTAGTAAATATATTTCCTGACATAAAAAATGAATGGTGGAAAGAGCGAGAAGAGCGTGCGTTAGCTGCATTCAATGAAAATCGATGAGCAGTGGGAACGCTGAACCCTATGCGGGACGAACAAAAGACACGTACCGGAGGGGAGAAGGAACGACACATGTGATCACGGCTTGTTCAGAAGAACGTTTAGGGTAAAATGTCATAATATTATACGAGTTAGGCTGTATAATAAATAGTAAAAGTGGTACTAAAATAGATACTCCGTAGTATTACGATCATCGTTTACAACAGCTAACAGCAGCATTCGTTGGAGTATACACTACTAGGAAATAAAAGGCCCTCCCACCCCCACGGCGGTCGGGACAGATTCTCGTAAACAGTATAGGAGCTGTAATAAATGAGCCAATACATAGGATGCACTCTGTTTTTGGCCCCGTGCTTTGAATTGAAAAAACCACTTGTACGCCACTTGATAATGTGGGACCTGAACAAGAATGAAAATGATGAACTGCGCATGATATAACTGATGCGCTTGCTCTCTCTCTGAAATCTCAAACTGCAACTATATTTGTCGATGATTGCAGCAGTACGATACAATACAAAATCTGCGGGCATTACGATATGCCACACTCGGAGTATCGGCTGTTTCCTTGTCGAGCGAAGTTCGTACTATGAATGCCGAGACTATTTTGTTGCTTGCGACCTGAGCGTTGCGAGTGACTGGGAGTGTGAGCAGTACTCAACTTCAAACATCGATTTTATTCAGACTGCTTGAATGTTGCGAGTGAGTGTAAGTGTGATTGGGACTGAAGATCCAAATGCCACTGGTGCAAGGAATGCGCACAGGATCGGACGCCGTAATATCCGAATGAACGGCCGTCAATATGGTAAGGACGAGGTGTGCTAAATCGAGGTGTCAGAGGAAAGTTCAGACGATCGCGCTGACATATTGAAACGAAAACAATATTGGACTTACTTTATCACGAAGACGAGAATTATGGAGACGGTAGCAGCAGTAGTAACGGCAAATAAGTGTAGATGCCATACGAGACGTGTCCGCACGAAGAACGGCTTTAATTATGGGGGTCATCGACAGAAGAGTGTGCCGGAGTGAGTCGTCCTCTGCGAAGGCCAGACGATGGTTGTAAGATATCAATATGGGAAGGTGCAGATGAATGTTGCACAGATGCTCCCAATACCTTGGAATAGAGTGACGAGCATTGAAGACAATTTACTCCACGCACTTCGTGTACTCAGTGTTCTGCAGGGTTCGATACTCCAGGATACTGCTCATACTCGGAGTATTTCGGGTATGATCACTCTCGATACTGCTTGGGCTCGGAATATTCCGGGGTTCGATACTTGGACTTCTGCTGTACTCCGAGTAATTTGAGGTTCGTTACTCTACGACACTTGTTGTACTTGAACTATTTGGGGGCTTCGTATTGCTCTTTTTTCATACTGAATCAAGTTTACGAGGAGCATTTGTGGTTTTGGTGATTTTTGAAGTTGCAAACATTAAAGAACCACACAACTAATCATGGCATATAGAGGATAAGACACAAAAAAAAAAACTAAAAATATGGTCCAGGCTGGATTTTTTTTTCGGGAGAGAGTACTTTATACACTTAACTTCGAAAGAAACGATTCTCGAATATTTTATGTTCCTCTGGACCTCAGCCTGGATTTCTTGCCATCCTCTTTTTTATAGGGTCAAGTCTGCTGACTTGTAAGTCTGTGCGTACGCCCACACAAAAAGGCTTCCGCTTTTTTATAGCAAGAAAGAAACGCCAGTTTGGCATCAAGGCTCATTTTCTTGTTGCGTTGCCACCATTGATAACATACTTCTATTGCCTTATATATCATACATATGTATTGAATAACACACACAGCCCTGCAAATTGATTGTTCTTCTGCAATAAATACCAGGTATTCATTTTTTAATAAGACTTCAGCTTCAACTTCTTGCGAGACCAACGACCTTGCAGAGTTTCGGCGCAATTTTTCGTGATTCGTGACACAAAGCAATGAGCCTTGCCGAAACTCGTAAGAATGACCTTCTTAACAGCGGTGGGGCTCTGTGTCAAGTATACTTCTGATACTGTCCGTGGTTTCAACACTCCAGATACTGGTTGGAATGGAGATATACCAGGGGCACAAACTCTAGATACTGCTTTTACTGCTTTTACTCCAAGTATTTCAGTGTCCGGTACTTTAGACACTGATCCTACTCGCAGTATTTCGAGTATGGATACTCCAGATAATCCTTGTATTCGGAGTATTATGGTGTTCAATACTGAAAACTGCTG
Organism: Postelsia palmaeformis; assembly: GCA_037834295.1. Classification (NCBI taxonomy): domain Eukaryota; class Phaeophyceae; order Laminariales; family Laminariaceae; genus Postelsia; species Postelsia palmaeformis. The sequence goes on from JBBMHQ010072086.1 coordinate 20,496, forward strand.
TGCTCCGAGTATTTTGGAGTTTGGCACTCTAAAATACTTTCTACATTTCATGAATTTAGGAAATTTGTACTGCTCACTCAGAGTACTTGGTCATTTCGAACTGCTAACACTTCAATACTTGGAGTATGTGAGGGTTTCATATCCTGAGGTACGAGTACTGCTCGGGGCATCCTAGCGTTTTATACTCCAAGGTAACAGTAATACTGCGAGTATTTTTTTCGCATGATGAAGTACTCCTGGGTTACAAACTCGCAATACTCGGAATACTCCTAGAAATTCAGATGTTTGTACTCCGGGTTTTGCTTGTCATCGACTCTAAACACTGCTCATCCTCTCAGTACTCGGAGTATTAGGGCCTTCAGTACTGCTCATACTCCAATTAATCCCAGAATTTAGGTTACCAGTACTCTGTTACATGGAGTACTCGGAGTTCGAAAGCTACTCGATACTTCGAGTTCTCGGAACATCTGTGGAATGTTCATCCGACGAAGTGTACGCACGGACGATGCTCGCTCCAGTGCAGAATATTTTACCGAGAAATCGAACGCTTTTGACCAGCGAGCATTTTCGGCATAACCGCCGAAAAAACAAGATATTCGTGAAACGAAGAACAAACCTTTTGACGAAGAACGGGCCGATATTAGCAGTTTTTCATGATTTTGAAACGATTGTTTTTGATCAAATATTTTCTGTCTAACCACAACAAGTGATCGTGATCATCGTGCAGTCATGAAAAAAGAAACAAAAAAAACGGGTCAATATTCGCGGAAACAAGTCGTTGAGTCTCAAAGTAGTGGGCGCCGACACACGAAAATGCTCAAAACATCTTTTTAGCCGTTTTTTTGGTCAAACGTTCAGATTTGAAAAAAATGAAAAGTCCATGAAGATCCAACGCCGACGTCGATAAAATATAATTTAAGCGTAATATTTGAAAAGTCTATCATTGGCTCCAAAATCACGATATTGCCTTGTTTCTCTTTGGTGAGTTTGTTCTTCGTTTCACGAATATCATGTTAAAACCAAAACAGCGTCTGCACGGTGATATCGGGCAAGTTTTGACGTCGTGAAAAGCTCTTTTGGATCAACGTGATTTTTACTGATGTTAACTTAGTCGTGTAGCTCGAACAGGGTACCAACAACAGCATTCTACGATAGCGAAACAGCAGAAGAAGAAGAAGCAGTTGCAGCGTCAAGCCGAGTGATGAAAATTTGCGGGGATCAAACGAAGCAAAAACGAGTAAGTGTAAACGGACAGAGGGCCGATAAACGAACTGCGCATACATGTCATACACCCGCTCCTGCTAGGAGATCTAATGTCTTCCGCATCGTGAACAAGCGTCTGGCAACAGCGAAAAAAGTGGACCGAAAAAAAGCGATAAATGCGCGAGAGGCACAGCTGTGAAATATAGATAATTGCGTACAAACCTGAGTGACGAACCCGGGTGGGCCCGTTTCTCGCGGCCGGGTTGATAGTTGCGAGGCAGGCAGGCAGACTTTGCCAACCCTTCGGCCGACTTCGCGCGCTGTTGAAGGTAGAGTCAAGTGTCTTACGCCTTCGATCAAGTTTTTTCACCGGTGACGCATCCGGCCAGTTCGTTCGTGAGTCTCCGCGCTGGGAAGTTATGCGGTTTTTGTTGTCTCACCACAGGTAGGTGCTGCAATAGGACCATCTCCTTCCGCTCCTGTATGCAGTTGAGTTGTCCTTGCTCGCGGCAAGGTCTTAGCGCCGAAACTTACCACCATCGCCACGGGCCAGCAGCTTCACGGTGTAGCGAGCGTCGCTCCTTCTTTTCTTGATAAGGGAGGTGAAGTCGGCTAGTTAGCTGTGAGCTGTGAATAATGTCAATAATTCGTCGGGTTTTCGGTATGTGCCGGCAAAAGTGCGGCGGAGCTGAAGATTCATACATTCTAGGCCAACAACGCGGCGCGAGAAACATGCTTGATTAGAGGAGAAACAATCTAGTGTCAATCGTGCATGCTTGTGCGTGTACAGCATTGTGCTGTAGTGGTAAGAGCAAGGGAGGATAATTTGAAAATTAGGTGTTGTTGCAGTGGTATAAAGGGAGGTACTGGTTTGTTATCTGCAATAGCCCACAGCGTGGCGTATGTAGTCTACAAAATACGACAGAGAGAAGTGCGTGTACCCCTCGGTAGCTCGAAAGACTTTTTGTTCGATGGAATTCGGGTGAAGCGGCGACGGATGACGAGGGCAGGATGTTCGAAGCGCGGGAGGGCAGGAACACATGCGTGTTGGGATGATAACGTCGCAACGGACAGGATCTTGGAACGTTGCACGAAGGCAGCTTACAAAAAAAGTGATTTCGGAGTATGTGAGAGATACGTATTTTTTCTCCTTGCACCAAGGAAGCTTGCAAAAGCTGGTTTCGGAGTACGTGAGGTATACAATTTTTCAACCAGTAGAGGCAATACTATGATGAAGTTATGGATTGCGCATCATGCTGTCTGTTGTAAACAATAGATTACCTCGTACCAAATGGCCGCTTTTTCCGGAGTAGTTCACTTTTCGTTTCTCGTGCTTCCTGCTGCGGGGCCCGCAAAGGGGCAGCGACGTGAACACTACGGTGCAAGCGTTGGCACCGGTCGAGTTCCGTGGTCTATTCTCTACATGGTCGAAGGTGACCCCGCAAGTAACTTAGAGAATGGGGTCCCTCTTCTGAAACGCCACCCAGGGGCTTGAAGACCAACCCGGATCTTTGTATTATCAGCCGCAAATAATTCGTTTTTCTCGCTTCTTGCTGCAACTGCATACCAGCATATATATATACAGTGCTGCTCGAGTTCGCAGCCGCGGCAACAGGCGTGCGAGTGCTGCTTGGATTGAGTGTTGCTCGAGTACTGGTGCTGGTGCTGGTGCTGAGTGCTCGCATGTCCGTGATTGCTTGGTCACACTGTCCTCGTGTTAGTCTCGTGCGTGTTGCGCTCGAGCAATCGAATGATCGTCCACCCGTGTGTTTCTTTTCGCGGTGCAACAGGCTTGAACACTTACTGATCCTCGTGCGCTTGAGTGCTTCTAGAGCAGTACGCAGCAGCACAAGAACAGTAACAACAGGCGTATGAGTGATGTTGTTCGAATCGGGGATTGCTCGAGGGCTGCTGGATGTTGCTGCTGCTGCTGCGGAGTGCTCGTGTGCTCTGCTTGGCTACATGGCATGTAACCACGCTGTATCCACCACACAAATACATAAAAACTGGATTTTACCTGGTAGATCATTATTTATCGAATATTTGTACCACGTATTTCTATTGCGTTCCGTGAATGTCGAGCTTATGCTCAAGCAGCACACGGTAGAACAACAAAGCAGCAGCAAATGTTGTGCGAGTGCTGCTCGAGTCAAGTGTTGCTCGAGTGCCGCTGGGTATGGTGCCGCTGAATGTTGCTGATGCTGCTGCTGCTGCTGAGTGCTCGTGTGCCCGTGACTGTTTTGCCACGCTGTGCCCGTGTTTATCTCGGCTTTGTTGCCCTTTAAGTCAACTATTAAATAGTGATCGTGGTCTCGTGTCTTTTATTTCGCGGTGCAACAGGCTTGAACAATCACTGATACTCGTGCGCTTGAGTGCTGCTTGAGCTGTACGGAGGAATACAAGGACAGCAACAGCAGGCGCACGAGTGCTGCTCGAATCGAGTGTTGCTCGAGTGCTACCGAGTGTTGCTGCTGCTGCTGCCGCTGCTGCTAAGTGCTTGTGTGCTCTGCTTGGCCACGAGAGGTGAGAACACCATGTATCCACCACGTCGCCAACGCGTCGGCCAGTGGCCCGTCCCTCAGTACTGATACATACCATAGTCGGCGCGGTACACACTGCACAGCGTGTAGTACTGGTAGTTTTTTTTTGTATCTTGGTGCGCTTCGTCAATTATCCGATCTTCACACCACGTGCAGCGCTGCGTGTGATACTGTAGCCGAGTGTTTACTGCCCTTTGCACGATATGCCCGTGCCAAGTGGCTTGATTACTATTATGATACTCCCGTTGTTGCTGCCGCGACTGCTACCACTCACAATTGCGGTATAGCTTCTACTACTACTACTGCTGTTGCTGGCACAGGTTTGCTTTCGTTACTGCTTCCCTTATTTTATTTTTGCCCGTGCCACGAGGTTGCTTATCTCGATGCTACTACTGCTGTTGCTAGACATGCTGAAACAAGTGCGAAATATCCAGCTTTTGCAGCTCATTCAGACCAAACGAATCCTCCAGATCATACAGATCCTGCAAGTCGTACATACCGCTTCCCAGGTTAAACTTAAAGATCGTTCAGATCACACATATTCCACTCAGGTATACCATACATACCTGCAGATCATACAGCTCTTGTAGATCATACACATCCAGCAGATAGATCTTGCCGATTCAATCCGGTAACGATGTACAGATCACACAGATCCCACTCAGGTACATACCTGTGAAATATCCGCCCCATATAGACCCATCCCGGCTTAACGTGATGCAGACAAGTGTAGAGTATCCAAATTTTAGAGATCCTCCCGACTAAACAAAAATCCCGCAGATCCTGCAGATCCTGCAGGTAGATAGATCATGCAGACCAACCGATGAAAATGTGCATATATATATATATATGTACATGTCATAATGCCGGTTGTACATACCTGGTTCCGGTGTACAGATCATACAGATTAGACGAATTTCACTCAGATAGTTCATACAGATCCCGCAAATTATAATATAAAGATCCCTCAGATCAATGACATTCACCGATAAACATGTCCTGCAGATCGTACGGACCCTATCTCGCTAAAGATGTACAGATCGGCAGACCGGACAGATCCCATCCCGGTCGAACTGAAATGATTGTTGTGCAGTTCACACAGATTGTACCCAGACACAAATCTATGGATATTGTGATCAGGTATTATCCCCTTTTCCGGCTAAACATTCGCATTTTATTACGATCAACCAAGTCCCACCTGGCACCCAAGTGGAAATAACACGGAACATACCTGCCTCTCCAGGCAAACCATGAATAGTTGAAGTGTGTAGATGGTAGATGGATAATGAAGGATAGTCCGTGCCAAGGATCATATATATATGTAGATCCTCCACATCATGCGCACATGAAAAGAGTGAAACATCTACATCACGAGCACACAGACCCTGCAGATCGCACAGATCCTCCAGATCATGCGAACCCATCAACGCAGAGCTATTCACAAGTTAATCACGGCACGCGTGTGTTCGATCGACATATATAGACGTGCAGTTTATTTATGGAGATCGTGCAGACCCCACATAGCAGAGGCGTTCAAATCATCGAGGATCACATCTATTGATGATACGGATCCAACCAGATAAAAACCTGGATGATTCAAACCCCGTCTATTTCCTGATCGGTGCCTTGCTTTCCTTTGAGCAATACAGTACTCCATATCTCCTACCAGGTATAGGCCAGGATATGCAATATCGTCGAAGACTATTCGACAACTCTTCGATTTTAGCAATAGATCAATAGCCCATGACCCAGTTTTCTTCGAAAATCATTTAAATTCAAAACAGAGGCGAAAGGGTTTTACCCGCGTCTCCCTTTTCCACTTGCGACACCCCCCGGATTTTGTGCCACCCACATCCCGAAGGGGAGCCTTGTTGTAACATGGTAACGACTCCTCTGTGTCTTAACCTGTTGACTGGTATATTCTAGGGGCAGCTGGAAGAGCAGCAGTACACTTTTCTTTGTCGCAGCGTGCGTATTTTCTGCTGTGTCGTATCAAACCACATGATACTTTTACAGCAGTAGTACGGCTGGGCATGCGGTCGTACGAATCTAAGCTGTTCGAAGAGATGATGCAGTGCGTTTCAGGTTTTGGAGAAAGCCCATTTGGCAGCCCGTACGATTACTGTAATAATAGTATACGTATGGTAGATGACTTCGTCTGCCCTCGATAATTCTGATATTTCCGAGGTTCGATCTCGACGTTGCTATATATATATTTGCCAGTTTTGTGGGGAGGACCCCCAGGTTCGACTCGACTTCCATGGCACTTGTCTTTGTTTAGAAGCAAGCGTGTAGGACACGCCAGGCTTGGGTAAAGGTCGGTACAGACGATCTTACGAAAAAACCATACCAGGTAGACGGTAATATAGAGAAAGAGTGTGTATGCAAGGCATGGGCCTTGCATCCCAATCTGGAGTATCCACTAAACTGTACTGGTCACGGGACAATGTCACTGCAGACAACAACAAATAGTCCAAGAACACGGGTGATCACAGCCGTACAATAATACGCACGTGTATTCACGCCCTTGGCTAATGGTAGGACCTCCACGGGACGATACCCATGAGACGGTCTGGTCGAGAAGTTGAAACCCAGTTTCAGAGCATTTAATACCAGTACAAGCGTACCCCTTTCTTTCCTTGCTTTTACATACACTT
>JBBMHQ010072087.1:0-12832 GCA_037834295.1 Postelsia palmaeformis
CCGTGGACCCCTCGGTGGCTTGAAACACCCTGAGGTCGTCTGCTAGACATTGCGCCCAGTTCTTCTCCGGTCGGCTTCGTCCTGGGTTCTCCCCGCCAGCCATCGTCCCAAACATCACCCGACGGGTCAGCCGCTCATTGGTCGTTCGCTGTACGGCACCCGAAAAGAGGAGGCGTCGTTTGCGAATGGTCGTCTCAACGCTCTCGCACTGTGCCTTTTTGAGGGCCTCTGCTTCGATAATATCAAATCTGTTTGTCTGTCTGTGCTATGATCCTACCTTCAGCGAGGCTGAAAACCCGGTAAGTACCTGTGGATTCAAGTATTGGGGTAGTATTTTCAGTACTTGGAAGGCGGATCTCAGATGGAAAGCCGGGGTTTTCCTTTCGAGGCTTGAGCTTGGCTCTCAGTTTCCGCGTGCACGAAAATAATAAAGCTGCTTTGCTCTCTCATTCCACCTCTAAGCAAACAACACACGTGAGTACCAACGAGTATCGACGGGGTTAATAGGCAAACCTGTCCAGGGATACATAGTATTCCGACCTTGATCACAATGATATGTGGTGGCGTCTCCGGCTTAGTTTTTTTACGCTTTTTTGTCGGCTCGCCTTCGGTCACTGTTTGTTTCAGTTTGTTATCCCAGAGTAACTTTGCTCCGCACACTGTACGATGGAGACTCATGAGGTGGGAGGGTCTGCTTTCCTTCACGGTGGCCGAGCTACTGAGGCCAAGGGCCCCTCAGTGCCCCACTGCCCGAGGCTCGCCGAGAGGGATCGAGCGCCTTATTCAACAGACCAACACGAGGGACAAGGGTCTAGGCAGGAGCCCCAAGACGATGACGTGGATTTAAGCGCCTTAAACAACAGACAAACAAGAGGAACGAGAGTTTCGTCAGGAGCCCCACGACGAAGGGCGAACAGCCCCCAGACGACAAGATTCTTTCCGTGAGTTTTGCCGTCCAAGACAACAGAACGCCCCCGCTCCGTGGAGCGCGTGAAGCGTGTGACCTTCCTGATCTTCCTGACCTTGAGTATCGCAGCTTTGACTCCCCACTCGTACCCTCTGCCGTCCAAGGCACGTGGACGCCCCTGCTCCGCTTAGCGCGTACCAAGCCAGCCCGTGGATCCAGCTGCTTCTGCTCTGGACCAGAGCACGTCCGTCAAACCTGGACGCAACCCCCCTCCACGCCACCCAGCTGCGATCTTCGCCATCAGGCCCACCTGCCTCTGGTCCAGATACGGGACTGGTTGAGCATCGTGTTCTGCCTCGTATTCCACTGCTGTCCGGCCCTGCGCGTACTCGCATGATGGCCACAAGCGAAATTGCTGCTCTTGAGTTTTTCCCCGCGCATTGCCTATAAGATGGTACATTGTATTTCAGTATGGAGCCTGTATTCCTCGGTGCTGCAGCTACAAGCGAAGATTCTGCCAGGAATTTCAGTGCCGATGCGAGCTTCAATATTACTGTTATAGGGAGCGACGCCGTCACTCGTCGTGCAGCTCTTCCCGCGCCTCGCCTACAACACGACACACTGGATTTCACTATCGCGCCTGCTTTCCTCGCTGCTGTAGCCACCCACGACGGTTCTGCTGAGCGTTCCCTCGCTGATGCCAGTTTCAATACCGCTGTTAGAGAGAGCGATGCTTCTAACAGGCCATGCTGTACCGAAGACGTACAAAACCCAACCACACTTGTTGTCGCAGTAGTGCATGCACGAACAGTGCAGACCGGGCAGACAGCCGCCCTTCAATCGCGACACTTTCTGTGGTCGACGCTCGCTCTCCCAGCGCTCGTAGCGCTCGCCACATGGTGCGCAACACCTTGACCACGGCCGTACAAGTTGCTGAAGCACAAGCAGCGGCTGTTGCCACCGCTTCTCCTGCGCCCTACGTCCCTGAGACCCGCCGGAACCCCTTCCCCCCACGCCCCGGCGTCTTCCTCTGCTCCGATATACTTCGCCCGTCCCCGCCGCAGCATGGTCCAGGCGGTAAAAACGCGGGAAGCAGCATCCAGCTCCGTCAGGTCTACCAGCGGGCTGAGGATATACGGCTCCTCACCCTCGTCAGGAGAGAGGACACTCGAGCTCCCAGATCCCACGACTCTGGAGGACGCCGTGGGCTTCGAGTACACCGACTTGGAGGACGCGCGGGTAACGACCGCGGAGATCGAGCGGCTGGCGGGGGACGAAGGGCTGGCGGCCGCGGAGTCTGACAATGTACGAGCCTCGCCCCACCTGCTTCCTGGAGCATGGACCTCCCTCCCATCCCCGGAAAGGAGACCTATTCTCCAGCACTGGTTCGCCTATTCGGGATTCGCTAAGGTGAGCGCGGCGGAAGGCCCATCGCCTGATGAGACCGACGTTGTCGCGGCCGAGCGGACTCTCGCCGCCGCCGCCGGCCGGGCCGACGTCGTCGCGACTGAGCGGGCTTTGGCCGCCACAGAAGCCTTCGGGGCCGGATCGGAGCACCTCGTGAGGCTCCGGGTGCACGCGCTCACGGCGGCCTGAAAAAAGATGTTGGCTACCGCTCGCGCCTTCGCCGTCGCCGCCTGAGCCTCGGAGGCTGCCGCCAGCGCCTCCAACGGTGCAGCTCGTGCCTCCTAGGACGCAGCGCGCTCCGCCTCCAGCACCCGGAAAACAACCTCCAGCGCCAGGGGAGCTCTGCGGGCAGCCCAGGTTAACAGCACCACAAAGACCCGCCGTGTTTCCGAGGTACGAGTCTCAGCTGAGAATCTTCCCCTCGCCGTGACTACGACGTCGACAGCTCCAGTCCCCACGGACCTGGTACCTCCAAACCAGCCCCTTTCCAGCGCGATCGCGGTCGACTATGTGACTTGGAGGCCTGGAGACACGGATCTCTTGCAGGGGAGTGCCGCCTGCAAGGTGGCCGGACCGAACAAGTTCCTCCCTTCTCCGGCGGCGACGGTGGTCTCCTGTGCCCGCGGCCTACGAGGGGTGCTGCCTCAAGACGACCTCTCCGTCAACACGGCCGAGATTCAAATGTCTACGGGCTCCTGGTAGGAACCGCGGCGCCTGGCGCATACCATGGACCTCGTCGTGATCGTTCGAAAGGCGCACAACGCTTCACCAACCTCCATCTGCTGGCCTGATTCTAAAGCAAACCACGCGCACCTCCGGAGTCAGAAGCGCTCCAAGCACCAGGGTCACCAGCTCCCGGACGTGAAACATACCTCTGGGCTGGCCCACACCCCCCTTAACCGCACCTCGGATATTCGGGTCCACTGGTACCCGAGAATTGGCGATAGCTCTGCGGTCCGGGACAGCTCCTGCCGGCGCCCGAGAGTTGGAGGTGGCTCGGACGGTCAGGATAGCAGGTCCCGCCAGGGTTTAGGTACAGGCAACGGCAGCGGCACGTCTCGGCGAGACGAGGCTGGCCATCAGGGAAACCGAGGCAAGGGGAGAAGGGGGGGTCGAGCGATGGTCGCACCAGGAGATACCGCCCACAGGGAGACGCTTCTCGCGCCAGCTCTCCCAGTTCCTCCACGGACGGTAGCGAAAAATCCCCCGTCCCCGAGATCACGACCAGTACCAAGAGACAAGTGGTACCCTCGCTTACTGATGTTGCTTCTTTCGCCATGCTTCTTGGTCGTTTGGCCATGTACGATCACCGCGCCATGCCCGTGCGGTCTATCCTTGCTCACGCTCGAATATCGGCGATCGACTCCACCGATGCAGCTGCTGCGAAAAGCGCATTACCGACGTCAAACGGGCGTACAAACAGCTGGGCCTGAAAGACACCTCTCGTATTTCTGTCCTCCTTTTTTCTCTTCGATCAACCCTTCTGTTGACCCGCAAGAGCTGACTCGTTCCGTCAGGGTCTCCGCGTCTGATATTTTCATGATTTGCAACGATGGCAGCCATAAAGGCCTTAGTTCTACCGACCGAACTCCCGGTTGGGAGTAACTCCTCCGCAAATCCTTTGCACGTGCCATCACGCCTGACAAGCCTTCGATCGCCCTCTTCACGACTATGATGGACGTTCGTTTTGGGCAGGTGTCGCTCGCCCTCGCAGGCGGAGTTACGAGACCGGAGGCGTTCCCACTCCTCCTGAGGTTGCTGAGCAACCACTTCGACCGCATCGACACGGGGTTCAGCTACACCAAGTTACATGAATTTGGCGTGTCTAACGGGACAACTTTTTGCGATTGTCGCCGGGCATTTCGTAAGGTGGTGTCGGCAGCGACAGGGTTTGAGCGTGTTTCAGCACCGGGGTTGAAGGGAGTTTTGGAGGTGGTTCGGAGGGCCGTCAACGAACAGTACCCCAGCTTGATGCCCGCTCTGTACCCGGGAAATTTGTCCATGGGATCCAGGTCGTTCGGCACTTTGAGCACCATGTGTTAAGTGTTTGAGATTCTCGTGAATAATAAGACACCTACCCTCAACGGTGGAAAATGTTTTCCCTCGCCTGTTTCTTCAACGGGTGTGTGGTCATCCGCCCCGTCCAGGCCCCGGCCTACCAGCAATGTTCACGACCAGAGCCGGACGCTTTCCTTGTCTTCTGATTGACAGACGGAATCGCGCGATATTCCGCTTGTGACGAACGTCAACAAATCAATCCCTGACTGCCTCGACCCGTGACTTGGTACCTCTTTCAACCGCTGGGCCCTGGGAAAATACTACTTCGCTGAAGTTCACGCTGTCTGCATGTTCATCCAAACCGAGAACCTTCCCCTCTGGAGCGACCTGCTTCCATCGTCTACGCACGGCCGCCCTCGGCGAAAACCGAGGTCACTGCTTGAACAGGGACGAAGACTCACACTCCCTCGGACAGAGTGGACACCCCTTTCAAAAGCTTAGCGGTATCTTGAACCCCGACCTCGGAACCCTCGGTGACGACGTTTAGGCGTTCCGCTGTTGGCCAGAACGTATGATCAGACACCGCCGAGACAAAAAATTATCATCGCCGAAAAAACACAACTATTGATAGAACGACCAAAAACGTCGTTTCGGCCACTCGCACGAGCAGCACCACGGCCAGAGTCAGCAGGACAGACGAGGTGATGACTACAACATACTCGCGGAACTAAGACACCGACAGTCTAGCTCGGGCCGTCACGGCGGTGGTCTGACCGCCCCTGCCTCTTCCACCGCAGCTCCCGCCTGGGGTATTCGCTACGGTGCTTCGCATAACTCGGGTGGAACCCGCCCAGACACCAGCTAGGCACCTTCCGCACCAGTAACTGACAGGTCGACGGTGGTTCGGTTCATCCTGGCCGTCCACCGCTAGCATCCCGGGGAGAAACACATTGATTCCATTCGATGCTCGCTTCCCGACTCGCTCAGCACTCAGCGCCGACCTACTCCGCTCTCGCCCCGCGTGTTGCCCCGTTCTTCGGACTTAGGCAGCGACTCCGCCCCACTCTGGCTCCACCGGAGAGCCCCCAGGCATCTTCCCCAGCGTCGGGAGCCTGCTCCTCTAACGCCACTCCCCTCAACCTAAGCACGACAGTAGGCGCGTCGAACGACGCTCTTCCGAGCCATACACCACGCAGCACCATGATTGTCGCGCCGTGGCGTAGTTGTTTCCGCGAGGGCGTCCTCCTCCTTCACCTCCCGGCCATGCATTGGCGGTCAGTTTGAGGCGCGGAAAGGTTAAAACCGAAGCCCCGAGACTTGGTTAAAGGCGGTTCCTCGCAGTAACGGTGGCCGCTCCGTCCTTTTTCCTTCCAAGGAGGAGTCGACAAGAATAGCTACCTCGTCCCCGTTCCCCACCAGCTGTACAGGAAGGAAGCCCTCTTCGGCGGACCCTTTCTTGCCCCCCACCCGAGCACCGTTCTTGAAGTCGTCTGCAGGGTCTGCATGCCCTCTTTCGTTTTCGCGCACGCCACTTCACGGCCTCCGATCAGATTAACCGGATATCACACACGTTGAATTCGTAAGAATCGCAGCTCTCGTCAAGCAGAACGTGCTCAGAGCCCTCTTTCCCCTTCGGAGTAGGACAGAGATCATCGGGTGCAGTAAAATAATCTTGTGACATTTTTCTACCTATGGGCGAGGGTGACACAGAGCCGCTTTACATAGAACCGGATTCGCCTCGTGCACCAGGGGCTCAGTGCTCCCAGAGAAGCACGCCCTCTTCCCCCCCTACACCGTATCTGCGGCCACCGACGGCTCGGTACCTTCGGTCTTTGACCCTACTCTCGAGTATTCAACGGAGCGGGTGGTACTGATCTGGCAGCCCCCTTCCTATTTCGCGCGGTGACCCCCCTCGTCTTTCGTCGTTGAACATGTATCGTATTCCTGCGCGGCGCAGCTATTATGGCTGAAGAGGCTCGCCTTTATTAGGACCACGACGCAGCGGAGCAACTTATTTATTCGCCAGACCCACGCGAGCACGAACGCCTCGGTCGAAGCGTGCAAAAGTTGGGTGTGCTAACTGGGGCCGCCTTCGGGAAGACGCCATCCTTGCTGGTACGTTTGCCAAATTCACTTGGAACCCGACCATGAAGCAGCACTGTTTGAGCACTGGCACCACAAATTTGGCTGAAACCGGCCCTTTTGACCCGGTGTGGGGCATCAGTCTCTGGGTAAACGACCCCGGGGCTCATGACCCTCTCGGTAGTGTGGAAATTGTTTATAGGGAACGCCCTTCCCACCTTTCGCGATACCCTTCGCGCAAGTAAGGCCGGGTTGACACATCCCGCCTCCTCTGATCAATTTTTCTCTCCGACCACGCGCGGCAGAACCATGGGGTTTCACCAGTGCCGCCCCGCCCTTCGACTGTGGCACGCGCATGCCCAGGTTCGTTTGAGGTTTCGACCTGCTTCCCTGACTCGCGTGCCGATCACAGTCCCAATTTTTTTGCTGTCACCCCTAGTGTCCACTCCTCTCTAGCGCTGTCGGGACACGGCCTCTTCCTCGTCGGGAGCACCGTGACCCTCGATAACGCCTCTTTTACAACCACACTCGCGATTCACAGCGGAGCTGGCGTTTTTGCACCTTTCGGTTGCGTTGGTCTCCTCAACACTGGCTTCCCACAGACTTTTAGTTGACGAGGTGTTCAGACCGCATGCTCTCCGTTGGTGCGGCACTCATCGCACGTGAGCAGAAATGCGTTCCTCGTTTTTGTATTTTTGGCGAATGAAGATTTCCCCGAGTGTGCACCTGAGCGTCGGTTTATTTCGACAAGCTGAGACTGCGTGCCCCCTCGCAATTTGAGCCTGCGTGATCCCCCCCTCAGTGATGCAGTATGCACTACTGCTGAGACTCAAAACCTGGATGCGTTTTAATAGCCGCTCCTACCGCTCTCTACTACCTCGGCCGCCTGATCAACGCGTACTTGGCGAACTTGAGTTTCTTCACCACACCCCGACAGGCATGTCTGTTTACGCCATCGACTCCGCCGCTTCGGGTAGTGGCTCCCACCTACGCTACAAGAGCGCTGCAGGCGTCGCCCTGTCCGACGAGCCTCAACTGCTCGCTGTCAACTTGATTCGCAGCGATGGCTCGCCGGCACTCATTGGACACTTCTTGGTCGATGTGATGCCCCAGCCAGATCCACCCTCGGTTGAGGAGCACTTCGCCGCCTCCGGAAAACAAGTTCTTCCCCTCATTGGAATGGCGGATCTTGAGCCGGGGAATACCGTCGGCGTCGCCCACGCCCCGCTGCTGAGCGTCCCACTGGACGGTCTGCAAGACAACCGATACCCCAACCCTCCCTCCGGACTATCAAGGGTATCTCTGATCTCGACAGTTACGGCGCCTCCCCTCGCAGCTCCAGTCTCATCTTCGCCTGCACGGCTTGCGCGGTTGAGCCCACGCTTCGTTCCTGCGCGTCCGGGCACGCTCGCCGTTACATTTGGGGGCGGTGGCTTCTGACCTTCACGGCACGGAACGGATCCCTGAGGCCATCGAACAGCTGGGTGATGCTCCCTATGAATATCCTGACTTTTTCTCGAAATCTAAGTCGGAATTTGATTCCTGCTCGTTGACGTCTTTCGTGATTTCGGTCTCGGAAGGAGGTGCTCCTGCCACTTCCTGGCCGCCCCGTGTCAATCTATCATGGCCAAAGAAGTGGAGGCCACATTCGACCAGTACCTGGCAGCCGGTCTGATCCAGCATTTGATCTCTCCATATACGAGCCCGCTGGTGTTCATCTCGAAGAATTCTGGAGGCCTTTGAATCACCGTGAACTACAAGAGACTCAACCGGATCTGCAACCTCAGCCAGCTGCCTATTCCTCGCGTGAATCACGTCTTCGACTCCCTGGGGAAGAGGCGGGTGATTTCCCCCTTCGATTTGGTCTCCCGGTACCACCAGATTACTGCTCGCCAGGACACAGTCCCTCTTCCGGCATTTTGTACTCCCACGGGCCTCTAGGAGTGGCTCGTCGTGCCCCAAGGCGGCAGCGCTTCGCCAAGCTGGTTCATCAAAATGATTAACGAAGTCATTAAAGGTCTGGCACGGGTGGCGGCCTACCTCGATGATGTGGTCGGCTTCGACTCTGATCCAACGACCCACGTCAAGCCGATACGAGCTCTCTTCGAACGCCTGCGCATACATATCCTCAAGCTCCCCCCTTCGAAGGCTCGCCTCGGCGCCACGGATACCACTTTTCTGGGCCACTTCATTTCGCCCGTGGGTATGTGCCCGAATGCGAATAAAGTTCAGCTTTGATGGAATTTCTCCTGCCGAAGAACCTCAAGCAGGTCCGCGCGCTGCTGGGCGGCGTGGGGTATATCCGCAGATAGCTGCCCGACTTGTCCAAACGGGTACGACCCTCTCACCGCTCTTCTCCGGAAGGGAATCGAATACGTCTTTACGCCGTCTATCGAACTTATCGTCAGCCAGATCCTCGCCGAGCTCGCTGCTCCACCGATTTTGGTTTTCCCTGACTTGGACACCATAGCTGACGACTCCCGCCCCTTCAACTGCTGCTGTGACGTATACATCAGCGGTTGTGGTGTCGCGCTCGAACAAGAACAACAGAACGGCGCGGTACTGCTCCTTGTTTATATTAGTCGCGCTGCCCCCTATTTCCAGAGAGGCTCTGGACCCCGTCGGACCCGGTAGCTGGGAGCATTATCTGGGCCATCAAATGACTCCGAGGTCACTTATAGGGCACGAAGTTTCGCGTATGTCTGCAATATTAAGTGTTTGAGAGTTTCGGCAAAGTCGGGGACCACAACGCGCGAACCCAGGGGTGGTTCGAGCTTCTCACCGAGTTCGACTACACCCTCAAGTACGGAAAGAGCAACGCCAACGGAAATGCTGATTTTCTATCCCGCTTGCCAGAGCCGACCACAGAACACGACCGCTGTGGGTCTAGCAGCCTCACACCCCGTCGAGGACGGAGGTGGCTTTCTCATCGGAGCCTGCGGGCTGGGCACTTGCTCGTCGCCGACCCCTGGTCTCGGTTTGAGTAGGCTGGTGCCCCGTACCGAAAATGCCGTCTTGGGTGGGCTGCCTTCACCTCTTTCGAATTTTGTGATCTTCAGCACACGGGCCACGTATGAGGATCGACGACCTCTCTTCTCCTTCGGCAACATTCGTCGCTCGTGTACCTGCTTCCGTCGCCATCGTCGATCGCCGTTCTGGCTTGAGGGGTGTTCATCCAACGCCAACCCCTCTTTGGCTTCGGTAGTTGTCGTATCCTCCGGGGAATATCAGAGCTCTGGAGAAGCCCCTGCTGCAGCGACGATTATCGCCCAGCGCGCTCCTTTCCCGATAAACACTTTTCGAGAAGAAAATTTCGCCGTGATCACTGATCCGGCCGCGTCTGCCTCTTCGCTGCCTAGCAACTCGGCGCCTCTTAATATCTTTCCACCTCCAGGCCGCATCTCCAGTCGGACGCGCCGACGAACAGCCGCTGCCACTGGCACCGCGCCGCCTGCTGCTATTTCTGACTTCGGGTCCGGCGAGACCTCTAGCCCATCCGTCCGGCCTGCTATGACCCCACCGCAAGCCCCATGGCCACGACCGCGCGCATCCGTAGTTATGCCCCGGTTGTTGCCGCCTCATCGATCCCGACGGTACCCATCTCCTTCGACCGCGACAGCGCCGAGCGCGTGGGAACTCCTCTTTTACGGCTTCCGCCGCCAACTAATGCACCACCCGTCATCACGACCGACTTGAACGCCCTCGTTGCCGCTCCCGAATTTCAGTTTGATGATTCCGCAGAGCGGCATTTGCACGCCGGCTGGGCTCGGGAACAGAAGGCCGAGCCCGCGTACAACGCCACCAGCCCTTGGCCGGCCGGACGGTGTGCGTGCCAACATCTTATGGTGTTTCCCTTTCCACCAACACCCTCCCGTTCCCGAGGTTTAGAAGCTGACTAGCAGAGGACGCTTGCACACCACCGACGCAGTCATCGTTCTATTCGTCCGACAGCCGCCTCCCTTTTTGGCGTCGGGCACGCAGCGGCCGGTGGGTTGTACAGCTTGTTTTTTATACGAAGAGCCTATTCGCATTTATGCACCGCTGCTCATGCGCCCCTGAGTCATGCAGGCATGCTGTTCCACAGCTTCCTGCCACCTAAGAACCACGCGCACCCAACGCACGCTGGAACGTTTCTATTGGTGGATCGTAATAGGCATCTACACCCGGTGGTGGTTGCGCAGCTGCTTGAAGCACCAAACACGAAAACCGTCGTGGCAGACGGCCCGGCGGCCCACCACCACGTTGCCTTTGCCAGAAGGGCCCGGAATCACTGTCAGCATCGACTATCTAGGCCTTCTTCCGTCGACGCCTCGAGAACATACCTATATATTGTTCCTCACTGATTTTTTCAGCAGCCGCGCCGACAAGTACGCCGGGACGGTGACAGAGCTCACCACTGAGGGCGCGGCTAACAACCTCTTCGACAGGTATATTCCCCTCTAAGGGTGCCCGCGCATCATTTTCGAGTTCTGCTCCAAGCTCTCACACGCCGTTTATCAGCTTCGCGGTATTCGGAAAACTTTCACCAGCTCCTACCACTTAAACGGCAACGGTGGAATGGAACGTGCAAATCACACGGTGGTTCAGATGCTGGCAATGGTCGTCAACGAGCTCCTACCCGAGCTCCAATATAGCTGGGATAAACAACTCCCTCATGTCGAATTTGCGTACAACAATGACGCCAGTGCCGCCACGGGTTCAACTCTCAACGGCGCCCGTATGGGCCGGCTAACACGCTTTTCTCCTACGATTTTCGAGCGTGCTGGAATCACCGGCCACCAGGGCTTCGCCCGCAGCCCCCATGCCTACCGCGACGTGGCAATGGACCGTCAGCAGCGCGCGTATGATATCGGTCGCGAGCACTACGCCCTCACTGTTGCTCGCGTGAACAGAAGCAACTCCGCTCGATCCGATGCTCTACGTCTAGTCCCCAACCTTGACGTTGACCGCTAGGCGTAGGTGTAAATTACGTCGGCTACCATCCGCCAGGGCGCAAAATCCGACACAGACGCCAAGGTCCTCAAGGCCAAAATTTCATTCAACCGGACGGGCCCTCACAAAGTCGTTGCAGTTTGCCCCTGGGCCGCAGCGAACACCCCGGACGGATCTCCTCTCGGGGCAAACTTCCTGTATTTGGGTATTCCTTCCGACATGTCCGACGCTAATGCTCGCCGGCGCGAATCAGCTCAACGCTGCAAGCCCGATCCCCACGACTGTGGCAATATCATGAAGTGTTTGCCGGTGTGGTTGGCGCAATACATGTTCAACAACTTCTCCAAAACTCCCCCCCGTACCACGCCACCCTGGACGAACTTTCGACACTCCTTCAACGACTCGAAGTGGGACATGTTATCCAACGACGATCGGCTCGAGGTCGGCGGGGCGTCATCGCGGTGAAGTACGAGACGCACTGAACAGGACTGTCTCGTCTATCCTGGGAACGGAAAATGGACCTCCAGCTTCTTCACCATGATGGCTTGCGCTACGAGGCCGCCCCCCCGCCATACCAACCGGTTTTCTACTTCTTGATGCTTTCCAAGTTTTCGGGTCGGATAGTTTGGTTCCCGGTGTGTTCCTGGTTTTTTATCCGTGGGCTGGTTGGGAATGGTGTTTGCGTACTTTGTCCTGCCTACCCCCCCGCTCAGTGTCGGGGCTGGTCTGGGTTATCGGGCCACTCATTCGTGACACAGCACGCGTTTCCGGAGATGTGGGCTGAGTTTGAGTGGTTCTCGGCGTATTCCGTGTTCTTTTCTTCCCCTTTTTGGTACTCCGGAGTATTATCTTTTTGTTTTATCATGAAACTTCCTCGCCCTCCACCCTGATGCAAGTGGTATGGCGATGGCTTTCACTGACGATTTATTCTTGCCCCTAATAGCTAGGCCTTCCTATTTTTCGCTTTTTTTAATAAACATTGTCGAGTTTGTTGCCTCGCCGTTCAGAGGTGTCGGACTGAGGTCTGAGGAGCCGCACCTTCGACCATGTTCTGTCTCGTGGAGTCTCCCTTGATTTTTCCTTAATTCTGCATGTATGTGCGGCTTATCAGAGTTGGCTAGTCCTATCATACTGCCTTGAATGAAGCTGAAAGCCCGGTAGTTACCTGGGTTCAAGTATTGAGGTTATACTTGTCCTACCAGGAAGGCGTATCTGTGTTTTTTTTAATATCCAAGCAAACATCACACGTGAGTACCTACAAGTGCCGACTCAATAGACAAACCTGTCAAGGGATACAAAGTTTCACGACCTCGATCATAACATTTGCCTGTTCGTCTGTCTGTGTGCATGGTGAGTATTTTCGAAACTAGCTTTATTCGTCCTCAATTTTAAGTAAAAAAAACTGTGTCTCTGTAAGGTGATTACAAACCTGTTTGCCTGTCTGTCTGTCTGTCTGTCTGTCTGTCTGTCTGTCTGTCTGTCTGTCTGTCTGTCTGTCTGTCTGTC
>JBBMHQ010072098.1:0-12828 GCA_037834295.1 Postelsia palmaeformis
GTTTCTTCTTGGAGCCCGACCTTCGGAAGGGAAGTTCGGGATGGTGCGAAACCTTTCGGAACCAGCCTTTGGCCGCGCCCGCGCCCTCGGCGACTGCCGGGTCCTTAATGACAAGAGCAAAGGGGGCGGCGCCCGGCAGCAGCTCGATGGTACAATCCGGGGGCGTGTTCGAGGTTGTGTCGGTCGAGGTCTGGGGATTTCGTGTGCCCAAGACTCGCCCGAGCCGGTTTGCTTTGTGAGGAGGAGCATGTTTCTTGTTTGGGCTACGGTATATAGAAATTGCTGTGTTCATCGTCGCTGCTCACCCATGTCCAAATTATGTGTGTGCTCGAGGCTGCGGAAGGCTCGAGCCGTTATTTTTTCTGTGGGGAGCTCGTACCGGTGATGTCTCCAAAGTTGATTTCAGCAATGTTAGCTTTGGGATTGTTCGGAGGAAGACGTGGGTGTGCCCTCCAGCGTTGTGAGACGATCGTGTTTTTTTGGCGTTAGGAGTGGCGCGCTTGGGTGCGTCATTTGCTTTTCGCGTTACCCTTTGTCTTGAATCGAGCAGACCCACAAGGTTGGTCTGGTCGACACATTGATTGAAGACCTCGTCGCTCAATGATTGTTTGGTTTACGTACTGGTATCACATACGGTAGCATTTTCGTTTTATGTTGGTCCAAGGGTTTTTAGTTCATGGCGAGGGTTATACATGACCACCACTGTGTGCGTCACAGCTGCAGACCACTAGAGGTCGTTCTGCGGAGGGCACTGCTGTAATTCAGGCGAAACGAGCGCAACGACTGGCAGCGTCACATCATCAAAGTTTCGGGCAGTGTAGGGCGTGTTTTTTGTTTTTTGTTTAGTACGAGTACGAGTGAGTGCGAGTTTCGAGTATGGACGCCGCCACGATGTAAGGACCCCTGTGGAGGTGGCTGGAGTCGGCCTCTGCGACTGAGTTTCTGCGACGACCGAGATCGATTTGTAGTGTGCGATTCTCTACCTTCTCCAAATTAACCAGCCTACACAAGTTCACGTCAGTTAACATGTATAAATGTTCTGGTTAGCGAATTCCTAGGAACATCATACCTGGTACACTATATGATATCTTTATCTGCAAAGAGTCTGTGCTCAAGGAGACAGCGTTTTTTTTTCTTGTGTCTGACAAGCAAACCAGTCGAGGGAAGCCACCGTGCCGATATGTTGTTTCAACACGAGACGTCAACGAGCGAAAACACGTGCGCAACAATCTCGGGGGCCTGGTCTGTGCAATCAGCAAGAATTTGCATCTTACTCCTTTCCAAACATCGTGAACACATCTTTTGCTACTACTGCTAAATCTCTTAATGTCCATAACTGGTTGTGCTGTATTGTTCTGATGATAGCTCACGGTTTCGCGGTTTCAGCCGCAGACTAAGAACACACCTGAAACGTTCCTATTAATAGGAGGTGTTGAGTTACGAACGCCGTGGGTGATGACAGCAGTAGTGTACCGCTAGATGTCCTACGGGCGAGGAGTAGGCCTGGTGTGGACGCTAGAAAATACCTGAATTTTCACATCACTGGTATTTCTTGTGGGCTCTCGCGTGGGGCGTCTGGTACGAATGCTAAGATACACCAGGCATCTTGCAGGAGGCCAACGCTAGGAATGCGCTCCGAGGCCGGTTGTAGTTGTTGTTGTTAGTGTTAGAACGGCTAATTCTCATCGAAGGACGTTTTTTTCCATAGTTCCTACTGTTTGAATATAATTGGATATATATATCAATGTACGGAGGCGTTCTGTCACTACTCGTGAAATTCTTCAGAAGCAGAAAAATCAAGTTCTTTAAATTTTACACATTTGGAACACAAAATCGGGAAAATATGCAATAGTAAAAACTTGCGCGAGAAATGTATCGAAAATATGGACAAAAAGCTCTCCGATAAAAAATGATAAGACGACAAGACGAGACGAAGAAGGCGGGCGGGGAGAGAGTATGCGTGGAGCATGCTTACCACAGTTCCGCACAAAACTAATCAAGACACGGATCCCCCAGACAGCAAAATATCATTCCGAAGATGAGTGACCCTTGCTCGTCGGCACGTCGGTCTCCCGTCCGGTGATCCTGAGGGTCTGAACTAATCATCCGAAGAACAGCACTTGACTGTCCCTCGTATCTACTGCTACTGTCAATCGGCGTGCGCTTGATTTACAGCACTACTCGTCCACTTTACGAGTAGGTCCTGTTGGTACTGATGTGGCCTACGTAGAACAGGTGGCTACGTTGTATGCCGATCAGCGACTTGGTAGACTACTGGCCAGTGCTGTGTAGCAAACTAACTATCCTGAACACGACCCCTCGATGGAGATAACATGGTAAAGTCGTCTACAAAGTATATTTACCTGTAGTCGGAATACCTTGTACATTAGTTCCAATGTGCTGTTGGTTGGTATACCTACTGCAAGCGTCAACCGTTACTGCAGCAACTCACCTGCATACTGATCCGTGCATTTCGTTGCCATTCCGCTGCGAACTGCCACGACGCACTCCTCGGCCGCGCGGAATTACAGCTGCCGTTCCTGTTTCGTCTTCGACGGGTGATCAATCCTTCTTGAAGTTATCGCCAAAGCTCCAATGCATACCTGGTAACGTAAAGGTGCAATCCTCCTGTGACATGTTCGAAGCATGGGCGAGCACGATGTCCTCGGAAAAAAAAGGCAGACCTTGCAACTCGTGAGGATCTCATTCCACGTACACGCAAAGGTTCCGCACGGGTGCCGACATCTCATGCTTCGGGTGTGGCACGGCATTTGCTCGGCGTATTAGATTCGATATACGATTGACAGTAAAGGCGTAAGCACGTACGTGGCACCTAAGCAGTCATACCTCAACAGTCACGGCGAATATCGCATTACAGTAGTGCTAATAGTAACATTGGCTCGCTCTGCACAACGTTCTGACCCACAGTTTGTGATGTGTTTCTCCGACAATTAGCTCGTACATATTTCAGTCTTGAATATATTCAATATACCACCCTACATCAGTATCTCTTCGATGATTTGAAAGCCACCAGTGCCCCACTTTTTCTCTTCGAAAACTCTTCGTTATACCTCCAATCCTTCGCAAATCCTTGGATATCACACTCCTAGTCAGCGTTCTGTCCCCGCATTCTTGTAAGCGGCACCGCGGCTTCTTTTCTCGACCCCCAAGCGGCCTAGCGGCGTCCCAGCGCAACATTGTACCGGTGCAACCGCCGTAAAGTCTCTACCTGGATGTTACCTTGGATGATATGAGAAACACTTCCCTTGGGGACGCGTTTTCCCGCCAGCGACGATCCGTTCGTCCTGCAAAGATGCTTGCCGGTACCTGATTGGTCAGATCGCTGCCTTCACCAGGCGCCCAAATCTCTTAATCGCTAGGGTGGCGAGACTATAGCTGCGCGGCGAAGTCATTTCTCTCTGCCGAGCACAGTGGCTGAGTTTGCGCGACTTACATTTAGAAGCTGTTGACTCGTCTTGATAAGCGCTTCCTCCCCGCAAGCGACTTATCACTTGTGGGTATGCATACCTAGGGCAGAGCAGGAGTGCTTTATTGCGATACTTCAACACCGGGCGTGACACCTCGACTGCCCCCTGTTTTTGATGCAAACCCCTTTCGTCGTCGAAGGGAGCTCCACGTTCCGTTTCAGCGACGGATCGAGACCCACTCTGAAGAGCGGGAGAGCGCGTGTATCAAGGGCTGGTGGTAGTTCGTTTGCGCGCCCGATCAATGGCATAAATCTTGCCTGCCGCGCGTTCACCTCACGTACCCCTCGCACGGGGTACCTCACCACCAAAAACCTCTCAAACTTTAGAAAGCGCCGCCAAGTAGACACGAACTCTGAAACTGGGATTACCCGTGACGAGTCAACGGGTCTGGTCGTGAAGGCTGCAGGACCTCTCGGCTGACGTTTCTACCGGGGTGTGGTTAAGCTTCTCGTTCCCCTTCTCCCCGTGCAGGTCGCTCGTGCTCTTCTTCGGTGTCGTGTCGGGGAGCTAGTCGAGAGAAGCGACGTGCTCTTCAAACGTGCCGGAGCCACCAGCTATAAAGAATGCATGCCACGGTAGGGGTCGTCCAATCGTCTCTAAGGGCTATCGTGTGAGGAGCTATGAATTACCCGAAAACGTGCCGGGAAAAGCAACAAACGCTTATTCTAGTGTGAACAACGTCATGCCCTACAGTACGTATATACCTGGTATATATGTATAGAACAGAGCAGTACTACTGTATGCCACAAACTCTTGACTACAGTACCGCTGTATACCACGGATAAAAAAAAGTTTCCAACGATATTCGCTCTATATTCTCAGAGGCGGTGCTTTCCCCAGCGGAAGAGACTTGGCTGACACGCGATACGCCCAAAGTAGCACACGACAGCGTCCCAAGTCGGTACAGCGCTTTACTGAAGATGATAGCTTTAGCGTCTTTTATAGGTAGTAATTTCGCAGTCGACAGCCTTGAGGAGCTTTGCCCTCCTGCTCGGTTGCTCGAAAGGCTCTGTCAAGCCGGGTGTTTGGTACAAGACCTGTCGAGGCTTCCTCCGAAATCCCGTGTGAGTAGCGGAAGTCGTTGACTGTTATACGAATGCGGCGCACGAGGTCTGAGTCGGCAAGCCCCATCCATATATTCTCCCCTCAACCACTGGAGAGATCGGCAATGACCTCCGTTACCCGACGGATGCTGACATTTTCCGTGCTTCAGCCGAATACAGCGCAAGCCCCATCGCCACCGTGGATAGCCTCGTCTGCGTTGATGGTGGGGCTGCGACTTCAACCGACTCGTCGGGCGCCGTTCCTCGGAGAACGACGGTGGTTCCGCTGTCCTCGGGATATCACGCACGGTTTCCAACATCCTAATCCCGCTGTTGTCTGCCCTTTGACACGCAGCCAGCGACAATCCCGGATTGACCGGTTGCTGACCGCGGCTATTTTACGCAACCGCTTGTCTGGCACATGTGGTAACACCCGCGCGGGTTGATCCATCTCACTGTTACGGACGACCTTGGTCGTGCTCTCCATCGCGGATGCGTCCGTACCGATGAGCGCGCCAACCACGGTCATCCCGCTTTATTCCGCGAAGAGGACGTTGTCTTCAACAGCCGAAACCTCTGTCGGCGTAGGTACATATCCCGGTCAGAGGCAAGGTGAACATTTGTCTTCGTTCGAGGACGATTCTGACGTTGGACAGCTCTCACTGGAGGCAGGGCACAACCTCCACAGTGCCAGATACGGCTTCCACCATTCCGACGCTGATATCGTCAAGAAGACGCTTCAGCATACCGGCTCGATCGAACTAGTCTCGGGGTCTACTTGGACATCGGCAGGAGTGGCATGCGGATCAACGTCGGCCTTATCGCGTCCCTTTGTTTCACCCCACCCCAGCAGCCGATCGCGGGATTTTCTCCCGTGCTCACCCGGAAGAACACTGGGGCAGATTTCTCGCCGCAACCTTCGGCGACTAACGTTGACGCGGGGGCAGATGTTTCGTCGCAGCCTTCGGCGACTAACGTTTGAAGCGCCGGCACTCGAGAGATCGGCTTCGCGGGCACCGCTGTCTCTTTTGATGGCGTAGAGGGCGTTGGGTCAGGTGGTCAGGATATGCCATGTTTTCGCCTCCTACTGCACCCGGGCGTGTGACACTACCTTCTCCAATCCGTTTATACTCCGGCCCAAAACTGTCTCGCTATGCGGTTGATCTCTTGCTCCCATAACATCTACTGCCACACGGTCGCAGCTGCATGAAGGCGTCTGAACGTCACTCGTATGCAGGGGGGACATCATTTTTGCCCAAGGTGGTGATACGGGATTGAACGAAAATCTGCAAGACCTCTGGAAGGCAGTCACTTCAATCGTCGGCGAGTCGCCCCCGGAAGGCCAAAATTTTGATGTAGCGCCAATAGAATTGCGTCCGAAGCCAAACATATGTAAAATCCAGGACGTCACCTCATGCCCCTAACCACCCTTGGCAAGAGTCAACGGCCTAGAGGACCACCTGTGGATCGAGCTCATCTTCAAGGCGCCACATAAGACTAATTCCTTCTGTCGGTTTACAGGCCCTTCCCGCCAGCCCTGCCGCGGCTGGCTCGGAGACAGGAGCTTTGGTCTCCTCCTGGGACATCATGGTGTCACGCGTAAGACCTTCTACCTCGCAGTGCATTTCGCGAACCCGAGCATCGACCAGCAACTTTGTTTGTTAGAAAATGTCTACCGGATGGTGCTCAGGCCGCACGCCCAGTTATTGAAGTGTGAAAGAATTATCCATCCAGTAGATTTTGCCGTTTCTACGTTACATGCGGGTGGCAATGACGACGAACGTGCTCACCCGAACAGGTAGCGGGCTACGCATGATACTCGTGGCCGGCGTAATTACGACTGCATAGGCGTGACACCGCTAGGTACCGGACTACCCGATGGTAGTACCAGCTGCGTCGTATTTACAAGTGTCAAGTACCTGGGACTGCAATACACACGTCCGGTGGTGGGAGTCAACATAGTAAATGTATGACAGCCATGTCACCGGTGCTCTATAAGGCACTGTGCAGCAGCGCGACAACCATTCATGGCCATTTGAACTCAACGACGCATGAACCAACAACTGCAGTGTGTCGAATGAGTGGAAACGCTTTGTCGGGGGGCAGGCAGTGTCTGACGAAATTTCGTCCGAGGCACTTGACAAGCTCCTCCTGGTGAGACCCGACGGAGGCATCGGAAGCAGTCTAGCGGACGCCGCTCTGTTCTCGGGAGATAGCTCCAGACCCTCCAAAAAATAAGGACAACACAGCGAGATGTCGACGATGATGGAAGGCTTGTACCGTACATCACACGGAATGAAGGAAGAACGCGTTCTACGGCAGAGGTGGCACATTTCCGCTAAACAGGTTTCTCAATGACGGGATTCCTTTACCCCAAACCGTCGGAATGCCAATCTTCATTCGAGAATTGACGCTATGTATGTACTTGGGCTATAGGAGTATTAATCGGGATGCAATTTGACTTTCGCTGAAGCCAGTTTCCGGGTGAGGTTTTGAGCTCTTGAAGGATCCCCGAAAAAAAAAGGGTGAACCTTTATCTATCGTAGAACGCCTTGAAACCATCAATAACTAGGACGCTCGACCCATGTTCGTAGGAGACCAGAATGAACGCTTGGGCCGTCGTTTGGTGCCCCCATCTGGAGGAAAGGGGCGAAGGGGAGCAAGGGTAATCATCCTGGTAAGAATATTGAGGACGGTCGGGATAATGGTAGTGGTATCGGGGGGCGACCCTGGCTTGGGGTGGTTTTGAACAAAGTGTATGTTTGTACTGGGTGAGGATGGGGGGCGCAAGAGTGCAGTAGAGATACGAAACCGTCGACGATATGGGCACGGCGGAGACGAAAGACGCTATGAATGGCGAAGGTGAAGGGGAGGACTTCGAGGGGAGCCACGAGGGGGAGGAGGGAGCGACGGAGGGAGAAATGAGGAGGATCAAGAGGAAGAAACGGCGAAGGACGAACAGGAAACTAAACACAAGAATCAAGAAGAGAAGGAAGGAAAAAAGCGGGAGGGGGAGGAGAAAGGGAATAAGAAGAAGGAGGCGAAGAAGAAGGAAAAGGAAAAGGAAGGCGGTGGGCGGGGGACATTTGCAGGAGGCGAGGGCACTCTTAGCACCCCCTTCGCCCCATATTGGGTGTTTTGAAGTCTAGCAGAGATCGAACTTGCCCACCATCGTCACGCTAGCGGTTTCGTGCCACTCCGATGAACGTAGGCGTGCTTTGGGTAAACGCCATACGAGTATGTCCTACATGCAAGAGCCGCATATTACAACCTTAGTCACGGGTGCTGCCATGACAGTTCCAGTCTTCTCTAAGCCGGGTGCCTCAACACGCATTTCAGACAGAAGGATTATCTACGAAGAGAAAAGGGCGCTCCGTAGAACGGGTCCAGCCTCTACCCTTTCATCTGGTATGACGACACCTGCTACATGCCGTGACTTTGTTTCGGCTGGAGGTTATTTGCGTCAAGAGCGAAACACGCATTTTATATAACCGGATCCAGCGTTACCCTCACCTAGTAAGGTGCGTATGAGATCGTCTCACAGCACCCGCGCGGGGACGGCGTTCAAAGTCTCCCGTTTCAGGTATAAATCGACACGTTCGAACCCTTGATGATTTCGGCCTCCTGCGAGTGAGGCGCCAACGTCTTGCAAGCGAGTGCGCTAGTGCTTTGTCGAGTGTAATTGGGTCCCGACGTTTAGCCGAGCGGTACAGCAATTTCAGCAGTTGTTGATTTATTGCAGGAGAGTTGGGCTGGTTTCATTGGCCCCTGGTACCGTCGCTGCAGGCAGACGCGCGTGGCTGTCTGCTATGCTCCTGGTCAACGCTCCAACGATATTTCGTCGGTCGCCTCGTGCAGCTCGAATTTCCTCTTGTAACGTGCCTCCATGTCTGTTCACGCTGTCTTCTTAGGGAAATATCCTTACAGGGTATACCGGTGTCACGGTAAACGTGGACGGGCACGCGAGCGCCACGTTTCTTGGGAAGGTTGTGGCAAAGCAGGTGTCCAACGTCGCCACTCTTTTTTTCCGGAATGCCAGAACCACCGAGTAAGTGTTGTCTGTACCTCCATCCTGTTTGGCCTAGCCTGTGATGCGACTCAATGGTCGTTTCACGTGACATTGTTTGAGGCATCGCGGGTTGAGTTATTCATGATGTTCTTGTTACTCTCGCCTCCGTGATGAAACGGTCGCGTCTGTGGTGGCCCTGTCTTCGAAACTCTCAAAGAGTCACGCTGAGCTTGCTCGTGATCTTCAAACTTTGGCTGCGAATCTTTGCCCGCATGGGAGTAGCTAGTCGAGGCTGAACTTTCCATGGCCTTCTCGTAAGGCCATGGAGGATCCATCAGGTACATGGCATCGCGTAGGCGCAGAGAGATGGTTTGCCAATATGTTCATAATATTCGAAAATATAATGAACGAGTACAACCAGGATCCGTACGTTGACCTTTCAGAAGTTGGACAAAATGTTCAACCATTCAGCGAATTTAAGCTCTTGGTTTGCACCGCTTGGGCCCAATAACTTATTGGCACTGCGGGGGGCGCTTGTGGTTTGTTTCAGATTTTCTTTTCCTTTCTGCCTCAACTGTTGAAACAATACGCCCGGGGAGCAACATTTACAGCGGAAGCCAATGTTTCGCAGGTGATGCAGTCATCGTGCTAGGCTCTCGAGCGTGAAATATACCGGTAACTGTTATCTGCTTCGGGGGTTTCAGTAAATGTCGCGGGCTCGCATGTTCGAGACTACGAGAACACGCTGGGGGACTTATTCAGCTATCTATCTTTTTATTGCAGTCTAGCGCACGTGTTAGGCGTTCACGCCCTCCTACACGAGCGTCCCTTGATTTCGAGGCCTGGAGTTAGCTGCGAGGAGCTGCAGCTGTTCGCAGGCGAAGTACTAAACGTTTAGTCGATTTGGGTTTTTGTGTCATTCTGGTCTCACCACAATGTCGACCAATCTTGACAGCTGCAGCACTCCTCCGTAGGGGTGTAGGACTCTGGCAAAAAGCTGAAAACAAAGCCGCCGGGACGGAACTGTCTTGGTTTACACCCTCCCTTTGGTAGTTTCCAACCAGCCGTGAGTGCACCGTGCCAAAGCAGCTAGACCGATATTTCTTCCATTAAACCGCAGACAAAGTAGATGTTCGAATCACCCGGAAACCTGTGCATGGGGGTTGATACGACTCCCCGCTCCCTTAACGCTCGTAATGAAAAACTATCGATAATTCGGACTTATCGCGTACGGTCACGGCGTTAGGTTTATGGACCGAGTGCTCTCTCAAGACAGTGGGAACGTGTTCAAAGATAACACTGGCGTCTTGAAATGGGAATTTCGCCACGATTTCGGTTTCGTCCCTCCTGTATCCGGGAGCCCATATGGGGACGATTCTGTGCGGTTGGTCTCGCCGATGTGCATGTGCATGACTTACAGCCAGCGTTTCGCCTTTTCTTATACGTATGGCATGCTCTCGTCACTGGATATATTATCCGAATCGGTCAAGGCACTTGGTTCCCTATGGTAACACCGAATGCCTCGCGAGGGTTTGTCACGACCTGCCAGCAAACCCGTGCACGATTGAAGGCCGTGCTTAACCCTAACCATGCGTAATGCAGCAAAGGAAGGCTTATACATGTACCCAAGTTCGTTTCAATATTTCGTGCGGTATATGTATTTTAACACCGATGTCTTCGATGCTAAGGCCTCAGACCCTTGGTCCGATTGTCTTCACCCCCGCGAGCGCAGAAGCAACAGGTGATTCGAAGTCCTCTCGTTTTATCCGTGATAGAGTCCTGTATCTAATCCGCTCGTGCTAACATGTATCACGGAGAAATCTCATTCTCCCACTTCACGGGTCCCCTTAGACGAAGCACCCCTGAGGTTTATCTAGCAACACCGATGTATGGTCCCGTTGTCACCCCCGCGCCAGGTTCCGCGGGGATGCAACGTTCGAAGGCAACCGATATCTGGCCCTGACAAACCGAGAGCCAGCATACGTCAGGTTCGTGGAGAGCTACTCCGGCCGTGCATTTATCGTACGCAGTTCTTCGCCGCCGTGCAGGACATGCCCTGCACAATAGTCGTACCGGTGTCCCCACCTTGAACCCGCCAAACGCGCAGTGCGTTGTTCGTTTCTGTTATTGAGCGCTGTCGATGACGACTTGACGTTCGTTTCAGCCGTCCGCAGTGACGCAATATTTGGTAGGCGTACGCCTCGCTTGTCTGTGGCATTTCGACTGGCGCCATCCCCGAAACGGATTCGCGCAAACGTTTGTGGCTGTGCCTGGTGCATGATATCATGCGAGATGCGCAAAGGAAGTACAGTGTTGTTACGCGAAGTTAAGGGGTAGCTCTTCGCTTGAGGAGCTCGTCAGTCAGAGACCTGTCTGGGTCTAAGAGCCCTTCTTACCGCATTGTAGGGGTATGTTGCACACCATTGGGTTTCTTTCCTGTTGTGGAAATACCGCAATGTGGGGGTATACTGCGCTGTCAGACATAGTCTAAAAAGCTTCAAAGGGGTATCGCTGGTTCTAATATTCGTTTTTCTTTTGGGGGAAGTCCTTTGCGCGTCGTCTAGAAAATAAGACGATGACAATTGAACACTCATCGGGCCGTCGGACAGGTTTTCTGCAGGGACAATGTTTGATAACACCGTCTTCGACTTCGAGGGCGCATGGTGCTGCAGTGTGGCCAATCATGACAACACCAAACTCAGGCGAGTCGGGCAGCCGTTTCCGTATTGCCCCACGCTCGTGGGGCTCTGTTGGCTAGCCTAGACTCACGTCTAAATTATATTCGCGATACCTGGTGTATAGGTCTAGTACATCTCGGATATTCAAAAAACGTCTGACTGACGGGGCGGACTTCCACATATGAAGAACTCCCAAATATTTCCTCTTCCATATTTGTGCGAAACCGGTCCTTAAATTGTCAAACGGGTTGGAAAGGGGCATCGAGGATAGGAAACAAGGAATCTTTGCCTCTGGAGTAGCAGAAAATATCATCCAAATAATGTGCTAATGTTGGTGGGGCGAAGAAAAACGCTAAATATATATGCATAGCTTCAATTTTTAATTATATATATCTCAAGTCGGGGACACGGAAATGTTCGAATCCAATGTGCGTGTGTTATTATTGTGTTCGGTTTAGCTCTTGAGCGATGACACTACTTTTCGGGTTGAGCGTACAAAAATGGAAGTCAAAGTCAGCTCACTGGTTTCAAGTATGGAGCTTGCCATCACGTGGCAAGACTAGTGAACCTTAGGGTACTACCCCTGTTGTAGCATGCGCCCACGATGGTGTCCAAGACGGCGGCAACACCTTAGCGTTCGCCGGGATCAAACGCTTTGCTCTGATGTTCAGGTGGCGGCCACGGTCGGGTTCTTCAACCGCAACAATACTGCCCAACCTCGCTGTGTTTTCGTGAAATACCACGTTCGCGTTTGTCCCCGCCTGGCAAGGCCGTCTCCTTGCCACCACAACCCTAATGCCGGTGCAACTCCACAGTTTTCGAGGGGACGCAACTTCTCTAAACAACGACTGCGGTGAAGGAGTGGTCGTGTACAACGAGGGAACCACAAAGTAAGTACACCGCAAACTTTTGTACTTTTTGGTCAAGCTCTTCAAGTATTGTATCAGACCAGTCAAGGCTCGCTACTTATAGTCGCGACAGGCTGTGCTATGGTAGTTATTGATGTTGTGAATGTATACATACATTACGTTTTCCGAAACCAAGCCTTCGTCACCGACGGAAAAGGTACGTACGCAATACGTCTGGACACGTTGTGCTTTAGATCGCACGTCCGTTCTGTAGAGTATTTCTTACGAAGTAGCTTGCAACAGTCAGCAGATTCAGTTAACAGAGGTAATGCACCGCTCTTCAGGCAAGCAGCCCAACAGCTTTACCTTTGAGTATTATCCTCGAACGTAGCACATAGTGGAGCATCACCATGCAAAACCTTCAGTCCAGTCCTCTTCACCCCCTCATGCGCTACGGATCTCGCGTGGTTTGCCCTTGGCACGTTTTCCGAATCGTTTGACAGCTTCTACGGAAAGGCGTATGTCAATCGGAACGTTTACAGGGGCAACGGTGGTGCCGTGAGCAACTCTGGCGGGTCCATGAAGTAAGGTTTTGGTCCATCGCTTTTTGTTTTTTTTTCGTCCATCCCATTTATTATCTTCGCCCTTCTTCTCTATCTCCCTCTTCAGTCGTAACTCAGATCCAGGGTCACTAAGTAGGCTCTTCTCCCTCCTCCCCACTACGGTCCGTGCCTTGCATTTTTATCGCGAGAAGATTTCAGC
>JBBMHQ010072109.1:0-12826 GCA_037834295.1 Postelsia palmaeformis
AGGGTCTATGGCCATACGACTACAGCCATGCATGAGATCGAGTACATATCTCCTGTCGAGTACACCCCCCCCCCCCCAATCGGCCCAAAGTACAAAAATGTGAGTATGGGTCCAGGTTTACTGTTGTTTTGCGCGCCCTTGAGGAAATGTTTGTTTTTTATTTCGTTTTTTGAGAATCGGTTTCACTCTCCAGCTTAACTCGTACCTGGTATGATGTTTTACCCTCTCAGCGTTTTTTATTCTGGACGAGCCGTGGTCTCAGGTATTGTCCCTTTCCCCGCCGGTACGTGCCTACATTTTTTGTCGCGCATCGGGTTCAGCTTTCGCGCTCTCCGCTGTTCAATTTCGTATGCAAGTACAAGTCCTTACGAGCAAGCATTCGGTGATACTTGAACCCAGGAAAACTGATCTTCGCGGACCACCTACTACGCCACCGGGTACGTCGGCTGTGTTGCGCGAGGAAATCCCTTGTGACTTGACCGTGACGAAAAGAAATGTTGGAGGAGAACCGTGAACTGTTTTTTCGCCGGCAGTAGTCACCCCACCCGACCCCGACGACGTCATCGCGTTTGCTGTGGGGCAGGCGTCCTGGTACCCAGGTGGCCATGCCGGAAACTCTTCGACTTCCGTTCCCGAACGAGAGAAGAGGAAGGCTCACAGGTCAGACTATCTCTACGGAGTTGCTCCCGCCGCCAGAATTGGGGAGAGTGGTGGTGGCCGAAGTCGTGCACGTAGATTCACGCGAGCTTAAAGAGTTTAGAGTAGCTTTGCGGCCAAAATAGGAGAACCCATACATGCGGGGGCGTAGACAAGCTGCAGCAGTAGATGGCGCACTGCTGCTACATTTAGCTCCGTCAGCAGCAAAAGTATAAATGTGAGGCCCGAGGCTTCTAATCGACGGTCTATCATTGGGTGCTCGTCACGCGCAGCAGATGCCTCACCTACAGCAGCGCAAGAGTTGCCTTGCGGTTTGTATCGTACTTACCAGATAGATGTGATCCACGGTTCGCGATTTGAGATCCACAAGGTTTATCGTCAATCACACACACCAACGCACCTAACCTACAGCAAGCAGGGCATTTATCGCGGAGTTTTTTTTTTCCAGCTGTCAATATGATCCCGAGGCTAAAGTACCTCGTGAATAACCTGAACAAACCCTACACTACTGTAGTGCCCCAGGCTTCGAAGGGTTCCTTTCTGTAAAGCAAAGAAATAATCGGGCTTCTTTGCTGGGAGGTTTATGGTGGCCGTATAATAGCAGCAGCTGTCCCTCGCACAATTTCAGCAATCCGAACGGCGGAACCGTCAGGGTTTTCGGTAGGCACCTGTGCAGGACTCTGGGCACAAACAAAATCTTGTATGCTCCCGCTACGATGTTTCGTCAAAGATTCCGACGAAACAGTGATCTGCGGACACGATGTCCCCATGCTTGAAATCTTACAGCTAAGCACTCAAAAAACAACGTGTAATTTAGCTTGCCGCCCAGTCTCCGCAAAACAAACCAGCCATGCCCGAGTGGCACCTCCTAGACTCGCCGTGCCACCCGCGTCTAGTACAGAGGTTGTGCCACCGTGGCTCCCGACACATTAGCGAGCAGCTCGTGTATAAAAGTGAATGTTGATCCAGGCAATCGTGAACTGATTGACTTCGTGATGTGGAGCAGAAACGAGTGCGAGAAGCACACGCTCGGGTCACTATTTGGTGACCTCCAGAGTGCTGGTGCTGGTGCTGCAGTCTGCAGTCTGCTGGTGCTTTGTTTGCTGTACTCGTCACCAAGTTCAGTGCTCTTGACTGTTATTCCAGCACCAAAGCGAGGGGAAGAGGTAGAGATGTCGACGGAGGGGGGGGTAGCTGGCTTCGATTTAATCCATGTTTTTATACGTGAACCTACCCTCGAAACCAGACAGTAGGTGACCCTGCAACAGCAACAATAATAGTTGTGATTCTGATGCTCAAGTGGTTTATCGAGGTTCCGCCAACACTTTTATACCTGACAGCGCAGGCAACCTGCACTCCATTCGTGTTGCCAGACCTGCTCATCTGAGGCTACCACCATAAAGTGCTGCGCTGCTGCGTACACACTCCTACTCGGGTATCGAGCGAAGCCGCTGTGAGCAATATTAATAACAAAGCGTGCACGTGTTACCAAAGTACTGCTCTTCCTGGCAGCGATTTGAGGCTACTGACAAATCTCTAATCCAGCACGACTATGCGTTTGTCCTTGGTGTAACTGGTGCGACCTTGTCGCCACCAACATATATCACACTTTATGTCGCTCTGCACCCTCCCGCTGCCGCCGTCTCCGCCCGCATGCAGTCAATGGGTGTACATGTTCCTGAACGATCCACGTACTGGCTCAATCTCAACTGGAGTCGAGATGGCCTACAATTGCGTTACAAACGAATCGAACAGTAACGCCATAATGTCCATGGTATGTGCCGACGGGAATAGCGCTTTCGTCGTAGTGGCTGTCAGTCTGGACTGTTGGCGTCTATTTTTTGTAAGGTTCATGTGAGCCAGCGATTTTGCCCCATCCGGAGCAAATTCATCGCATACTACCACATAGTTGAAGCCTTTTACTGTAGTTGATGCTGATTTGATACGTTAACAAAACGCATCGATGATATATTTGTGACCAGGAACGTTATCACGCGGCTACGCGGCCATGATAAGTATTAGCATCGCGAACAACGCCAATAGTAGACAGCAGCGTGAAGTCACCCTTGCCGAAGCAAAGGCGTTTAGAGTCCAGCGTTACACGACCCTGATGGATAGATACACGGTGATGTATGATCAACGGAATTGCTTTGACTGTACATCTATATGTCGGCGTTGTCTCGTCCACGGCAGGGGATCGGGCTTGACGGCCACCGAAATATCAAGCAAGACTATCGCAACTACAAGATTCTGTCGGCGAGGTCGTATGAACGCAAGGGCGAGGTGGGTCCGATCCGGGTACGCTACACATGTCACGTCTCCCACCGTAGGGCATCCCGGAAATGTGTGCACCTGGCATGCCTTTCGATGTGACATGTGCTAGCCCCTAGCCTGAGCTAGCCTGAGGGGGGGAAATGCTTAGACCTGGGAGGAAGCCCACGTCTAAGGGTCGTTGTTGTGTGACGTTCCCAGGAGGCTGGGCGATTCGTATGCCTCCCCACCCTCGGTTGGTAGCAATCAAGACGTTCGAGTAAAGCCACACAAACAGCTCAGCCTTCCGTTTGAATATGCTGCCATGAACCTCTGGAACACCCCGAAACAATCTATCAGGCGAATGAGAGCGTCACCCATCCTCGTGCGTTTTTGGAAGTGAACATGAGGCAGGAGCAAAATTCGTGGGAGACAACCACAGAGATTGACCCGCTCAACGTCGGAGAAATATTAGGAAACATCGGCGGTTTCTGGGGTGAGTCCACCGGAGCCCCTGAAATCTGGAAACAGTGCCTTCTCGTGACAGCGTAAGCAAGGACAGTGAGCCCAAGTACCCCAGCAGAACTGCATGTGAAGTATCCACTGGTTATGGGTATGTCCACCCGAGATATTGAGTGTAACCCGTGCACAAGAAGTTCGGCCGAAAAACAGAATCATCGTGCGTACAGCTTACATCATACGTACGGGAAAGACATTGAGTAATCGTTCGGAACGAAGTTGCCTCGGATACGTCACGCTGTCTTGTCGCTGTTATTGCGGTACAATGTGAAGAAGGACGCGATTCTCTCAGCCCGGTTTCGATACGCAGGCTAAGCGGGAGCTGCTGGTTCGCCGGCCATCGGGCGCGTTTATCTTATTCTTCACCCACCAAGTGTTTTTTTACGTGCCCACCCGCTCTTCCCTTGCTGTTCTGCATAGATCTGATATTGATACTGTGGCCGATATTCTTCGTAGCCGCCACACGTCAGGATCCTCACCTAAGGCCCCGCCAATTCAAAGCAGCTGTGGCGGGGGTCACCAGGTATGTTGGAGTAAAGGCCAACACTACGATCAACCGTGACCTGAGCGAAAAACCGGCTGATCCTACGGAGCAGACCGTTGAACGAGCACACTGTGAAACCACTCCGCCGGGCATCTACTCGGTCCAAGAACATGTGCGTGTATGCATGCAGAAATCAGAGCCGGTAGACCTGGGTCATGTAACCACGTGTTGCGTTTGCGAATTATAGGGGCGACCACTCACTGTTGATTGGCATGGTTGACGTGTGGCTGACATGACAATTACTGTTGATGGATAGTCATTTCTTTTGGAAGACATGATGTAACGAAACTCAGGCGCTCCCAAGATACTTGACAAGGATCGACAACAAATTGTGATACGTTTTGCGCCTCTTTTTTCAACGGCGCTTGACTTTTCGCCGGTTGCAGGAGATGTGATTCCGGTAATACCTCACCCCAGCCCTGGCCGAGAATAGTGCGGCCTTAGCGCGTATCTAGTATTGAACGCCAGGACTGGTCGTCGGGTAAAGTCGTCGGGGGTTCGTTTGAGTACCTCGGCCATCGGACAACAGCGGCAACTTCTCGCTACCACTGCAGCGCAGGACGGAAACGTTTCATGCCGATAGCCAGTGAGAGATCTACTGCCACATCCTGTAAAAGCGAAGAAGAGAGAGCGAGTACTTACTGTAGGCCACACTCTTTCTTCCAAGCACACATCATCACCGCGAGCTCGGGTAATTCGCACGGATGTGTTTTTTTTCTGGTTGTGACACGTAGCATGCTTTAAAGTTTGCGCCACCTTCGTTTTGGATGCAGCATTCCATATTATCGTTGGTTGCATGACTGCGCGCGCCTGGTTTTTGTATAGATTGACGGGCCAGAGGTTCTTCAAGCGTGGCTGTCCTGGCCGACGGACGTTTTTTTCATCGTTGTGTTATCCACCGAAACGTTTCGACAGGCGCGTTAAGATGTATCTATCGTATATGGCATGTACGGTTTCGACCGGCATGCTTATCTGGAAAGTGTCAGGCAGGAAACACGGCGCGAGTGGAACTGTCGACCCCGGGTATGATCCGGGCTCAGGACGTTCGACGAGCCATACCTTTGCAGTGCGGTCCACCACAGTGCGATAGAAGGGGTATGTGTGCGCCCACCGTTCGCTGATTGCAAAGAACTATGCCGCTACAGTGCGCGGCAGAAGGGGTATGCTTGGTCCCGATGATGTAAGAGTGTGTAACTGTCGCTACAATAGGAACTCGCGTTGTAGGACGTTTGTGAATGCCGTCAACTTGTATGCCTTGGTGGATGGCAGACGGTGGGCGTACGCAGTTGGAAGTATCCCATCGCGGTTGTAGTCCGTCTCCCTGCTGCTCGATCACTAAACAGAACACACCCATGTCAGGTTCCGGAACCACCCTGATTTCGTATAAACCAGTTCTATGAATAGGTGGTATACTCGCGCATACCTTGCAGCAGCGACCTTGTAGGGCCGAGCTTGTAATTTTGATTCGCGCTGGGTATTGGCGCCCCTGCGAGGTGTGTAAAGCTCGATGGGACAGCAATGGTAAGAAAGAGAAAAAAATAGGAAAGTTTCCGTCTCTGTGCCTGATGGAAACCTCTCTTCATATATATCTGCAATAGGCAAGCCACCACGCCATCCACAAGCCCCCCCACATACCACACGCGACCACATCCAAAAATTTATGGAGTAGTAGGGCAGCCGGGGCAACGCAAGACCTACTACTCTGGTCACCGGAAGTAGCGGATGGTTTGTTGTAAAAGCGACCTCCAGCAACGCATCATCATCAGCAGTACATACTGTAGCAGCGATGTGGAGTTGTCGCGTTTTCGCACAACACCATGTTGGCGGTTGCACACAAAATTTACGGCGGTTTTCTTCGTGATGAGTGGAACCTCCCTCCCATGTTGTATCCAAGCGACGGTGATATTCCACGCAGCAACAAAACAAGACGGCTGACGGACTTGTTGAGCAGGCATCGCACAAGGCACACTCGCAGCAACCTCCGGGTTCCGATCCTGTCACAACCAACGCCTCAGCGTCTCTGCCGAATAGGCATGCAGCAGGAAGAGCTCTCTATCGCGAGCAATCGAGAGCATTGCTGAGTCTTGTTGGAAACATGGAAAACATTGGATCGGAAGTGATTTTTTGTTTGCAGTAGCACCAACGCACTCGTTTGGTTCACCGTGGGCTGTGGCCGCGGGCTAGATGTGAGGGACATGAGCTACTTTGAGAGAATATCAGCATCGAAGTAATCGTCACCTTCCTTTGCAGGAGCTCCCGGAATCAAGAACTGCTCGTTAGCTTGTTTGCGTGTGCGCTGCACAGATCCGAACAGTATATCACCTGACGAGCGTGCTTCTGATTTCTATCGGGTCCAAGATGAGGTGCACAGCTCCTCGTGTGAGGAATCTCAGACGGGACTGGTGCGGACACGATTCACCTTCACGAGCCAGGGGGCGTCGGTGCGCGATCGTCAAGCAAGCGAAAGTTATCAGACGGTAATAACGCCAGTGCACACAATATACACCATCACCCACAGAGTATCGCACCAGAACAATGATAATTCATTATGTCCTCGGGTACAGGAGAGGCGATGTAACCACGTGACAGCGCCGCCGCTGTTGATCCGCGAGGTGATATCACAACAACGTGCCGTGTCATCTCGCGGCCAATGTCATTGCAAGCTGCGCTACTGCAGGAGGCGTTAGTGTGAGTATGCTCCAGCGCCAATCCGAGCAATCGCCAGAAACCTGAACTGTTGTGCTAATAAAATCGCAGTCGCTGGTCGACCATAACGAGACCGTCGAACATCGGATATCTGTCCGAACACAGGCGTGCGCGCGCCTGATTTCCGATGGCATTTGCCGAGAAACGCACTTCACATAATGTTTTCAAACGAACAATGCATGCCTCCTGAGTAAATTTATTTGCCGTACGATAGTAATGCACAGTACGTGTTCGAGTCACAGGTCGGAGCCAAGGAAACCTTGGCATCTCTGTATCTGCCTATCCTCAACGGGCTGCTAGAAAAGACCACGTCATGCACCACGCGTAATTTTGTGCTGAACTTGAATAGTGCTAACATCGAAATTCGCATTGCCAATATACGAGAAGCTGCCCCGCGGGGGGCAACGAATGCTCGGCGGAGTCCAAGGGCACCGCGGGTGTTGTGAACAATCTAGTCCATGTGTAAAGCAGCGCTGCTATGCTTATCGTAGCGCGAGAGAAGAATCCTCACCCGCAGCGAAACATACATGAACCCCATGCTCAGCGAGGTAAATGATGACAGCCTCGGGGAGGCGTTTCTCACCACCAAACTATCCCTGACTTCGCGAATGATTCAAACAATGCCCTTGAGAACAACAATCGCTGCGAGGTACCATCAGGCATTCGAACTGACAGTCGTGGGCTTGCAAATACATTATTAAGTGACTCACTCGCCACTTGTTGCAAAGCCCCGTGCAACAGCTATTCGGTTCGTCTCGCTCACGCTCGAAAGATACCTCCACACCACTACCCACCCGCTCAGAACATAATTCTGCCGCCGAGCACTGGCATGGTTACGGACCGGCTCGGGCGTTCTCGATACTATTTCTGAGACAAACCGGCTACACCAACAAAGTTGCTCATCTCACCGTCCTCCAGGCGAGGGCCTAGTTCACCTTCGTAAAATGGCTTCGACCACAGACGTGTGGCCCCAATGGCTTTCTCTATGCACACGACCAGATCTGCACGCGAGAACCCCCCCCTTCGGGACACCTGACTTTGCCGTTGCCGCCGACCCCGGTATGATAAGCTGCGGTCTTACGCACGATATCGGCCTTCACGCCAAACTTGGATGGCACCCTTAGTAGCCGCGCTCCCCCTCCAAGCCCCCAGCCATTCATCCTCCATGAGCGCCCACCCTTCGATTTTCCGGCGGCAAACAAACTCTCCTTCGTTTCTCCCGCTTTTCATTGCCCGCCTCTATGTCAGCGCAGCCCATCCGGCTTACCGGCGCCATTGTGGGAGACATTCCAGGCGTTTCCAACGCAGCAGTTTCGCTTCGAGGAAAACGATAAGAACACCCTCGCCGTCGCATCGTTCATCTTGGGTTTCTTCGCCGGGCACTCGGCTGCCCCCGCATCCACGTACATCAGACATCAGACACCTGTGTTGGAAAACGTATGCAGCCTTGTGCATGTCGTTACAACCACAGCCGGGAGCTGGTGCAGAGGAGGCGGTATCACCCAAGTTGAACCAGCAATCAGCCCCGCGTCTATTTGAAATCGGGCTCCAGTCAGTCAGGTCATAGTTGATTACCCATACCAGGTGATAGCAGTCATCCGAGGCCATCATCGTCTGGACGTAGTTGAGAGCGTGTGGTCACGCACTGCGAATGCATATGCATCGGCTAGGATGCAGAGGCGCGTTACGAATATTTCATGCTGTGGGTACCTCATCCTACCAACGTGTCTGCGTACGAGGGTATCGCCAGATGTTCCGCGAGCAGGAACCTAGATGCTGCGATGTTAGTAGCAGTGACGCTCCGAGGCATGAGTCCGGCGATGAGAAATGCCTTTTAGGGGCGTTGTCATATTTTCTCAACTCCTCACAATAGCACCCCAGGCATGACTTCGAAGAACGTTTGTCCGAGCCACCCGACCAAGATTGCTCTGCGCTACAGTACCGTAGTTGGGTTCCGGGGAGGCAGTGTGAATAGGACCAAATATTTTTGATGAAAATAAGGATATACGTAGGTCTTTGTGCGTACCGTAGGGTCTATTTAATACAGTATGATCCCCGTAATGGGAGACCAGCCGATCAAAATTGCTGAGCTAGAAACTGCAATCCATTACAGTGGTCGCCAAACAGGGAACGCGAGAGCAACGAAGAGGCGGAGCTAGTTCCGTGGGCACACACGGTCGGCTTAAAAGATTTTTTGGATGACTGTCATCTTGTACCACGTCTGGTTCTCGCCACAACGAGCGCCCCCCTGACTGAGGTATTTGTGTTGCAAAGCAGCTCGTACTACCGACCATCCTCTCCTAGTCTGAGGTTTGGACGAGCCCCTGGAGCCAACTGCGTCGGATGGGGATACTGGCTTCCCACCTATCATTCCGAGGGCCGAGCGATGCAGAGCCGCGGGCCAGCGTACGCATTGGGGAGGCGTTGCTCGTGCTTCAACACTCAGAGATGGCGTTGACCATACGTCCGTAGGCGCACAGCTTGGCCACGTGTTGGCAGCCCAGTCCTGCAAGCTCGACTATGAATGGTACGGGAGGCCCCGGCACGCCTCCCTTTTCTGCCAGTACTTGGTGGGCACCTTCACCATCGTTCGTGCTGTCATATTCAGAACATCAGAAGACAAAGATCGTCAAGATTCTTCAACGCGTCTCTGTTTGTAGTTATCCCTTTCGGTAGCCGGAGCGAAGCGCAGCCAAAGCCGCGGGAAGGACTTCTGCTAGGCTGATCATTCTCCGACGAAGCGACCATGGTCTCTACTTGACGGCACAGCCCCCACCCGATCGGAGCCCCCCTGCCAATAGCCTCCATCGGCGGTGCTCAGGACGCACCGCGCGCAAACGAGCCGCCCGAGAATGCTAATCTCTGACCGTCCTTTGTTTGTTTGGGTGCTCCTCACAGACCGCGCACAATACTTGTACGTGTGATTGTTTGGGGATGAAAAACAGCTTGCCTGTCTCGTTCGCTGTTGACACTTCTTTCCCGTGCTCCGCCCTAATCCACGGCGAGTTCACCGAGTTCGGCGGTGCGCCGGTGACACGCGCTAGAGTAGGAGTGACGCCGCTTGGGCGAGACACATTTGCCTGGCGGGGCTCCTCATTCGATAAACTACCCGTTATCGTCGAAATATCGCGGGATGTATTTATAGTACAACGGTGTTCTGTGCACACCTAGTTTGAGGGTATGGTTTATCGACTCGAACGTGCAAATATCAACACAATCAGTTTTCGGATGAGCTACTCGATTGATCAGCCCCAGACGGGTTTGGCGCACCCCGTTCTGGCGGAGGTTTTCAGCGCCGGTGACCCTGTACCCTGTAGCGCACGTGACCCG
Organism: Postelsia palmaeformis; assembly: GCA_037834295.1. NCBI lineage: Eukaryota > Phaeophyceae > Laminariales > Laminariaceae > Postelsia > Postelsia palmaeformis. Next base: position 10,007 of record JBBMHQ010072109.1, read on the forward strand.
ACAAACCTATACACCGGTAGATCGAAAGCCTATGTCCCCAGCAACGCCTAAACCACCACTATGGTGGAAGCGACACGACGAGGATTCGAGCCCCGAACTCGGTCGTGCGCAAAGGCTGCCTCCCGCAGTCCGCTCATGGGACACGCTGTATATTACGCCTCCCGCTGCCCCTTCCACTTTCTGCCCTGGGGGAGGCCCCCCCTAGCTCTTTCACTCAGAATCATACGCCGCGCGGTTTTTATCGCCAATGCCACAAGCTGTTTGCCACATTGCCCGCCTGTATTGCCCCGTCGACAGTTGACGCTTACTGGCACGCCAAGGAGCGCGAGGTGTCAGTCCCGTCGTGACGACACGGCCTGCAGCGTAGCGCAGCAGATGGCGGGGGTCGAGATGCAGCTGCTCAGACTAACCAGCGCGATTCACCAACGCCTCGCAACGTCCGCATCAGCATTTGTTTTGGTGTTTCAAACGAAGCTGCCCTCTTTCTCTCTGCTGTGGTATCGGCGACGCTGGCTGTGGTATCGGTGGGCAGCGGTGGCGGCGGCGACGCAGGCCCCGACCTCATCCATTGTTACGCCTGTACTGATGGCGTCGGCGTTATGCTTCAGTCGGCTTCAAAGTGTGTCGGCACGTATGCCGATGATTGCGTGCGGTGCACTGTTCAAATTCAACGACTATATCAAGTTTCCAAGCGTTACACCCCGTCGAAGGGTGAGTGAGCTTGGGGAACGACGCCAGGAGAGGAGGTGGTAGTGTCGATGAGAAATTCCATGTTACGACAAGGGACATTTGGGCCCGGCGATTTTCTGGTTAACGGGACTCCCCGTCTGGCGGACTGATGTGACACGCCATTATTTTTTGCTTTCCAACCCTTCATTCATTGGTTGAAGGTTTTGGCAGTTTCGAGTCTAGCTCGTGCGATCGTACGTCATGTTTTGCGTGTGCACTCGTCCTCAAATTCATTCATTTTATTTTCGCTTTTTTAGGAATAGAAACCCTAACGGCACCACTATATTAGGAACCTGATGAAGCAACAGGTGCCCCCTCTAACGTGCGCAAAGATGACTACGATGAAAAAACCCGTGGCCAGTGGGACAGTAGCGAAGCTGATGGTTGGTACGGGGTCAGCGTTCACACCCCCCGTGGCGGTGGCGGCAGTAGTTATCGTTTTGAGCGGTGAGTGCTCCGTCGATATAGGTTGCTGTAAGCGCAGCGACACGACCACCACCAGCCGTTCCCGCGGAAGCATAGGAATGTTGACGGAACAGGGGTTGTCGTTCTTCGGGAGTCAAGAAATTATAACGTTATCGTCGTCGTGGATGGCTTTGGCCCAGCCAACCCCGATTTGCATCGGTATGGCAGGCGATGGGTAAGCTGTTGGCAGAGTTGCTTTCGTCAATCGTGCGGCTGCTGTTCAGGTCGGATCCAGTGATTGCGGCGTCATTCCAGACATTCTTGATGGCCCGGCGATGTGGGAGACTCAAGCCCTGGTGACGGAGATGGTGCCCTTCCCCGCGACGGCAAACACCCCATAACGGGCATCTTCGACCGCTCGAGTGGTAAGGCTGTTTTTTTCCACGGTCAAGCGCGGCCCCGGTGCCGCCGGTAACGGCACCAACCCCCTCAGCGACTGCGATGACAAGAGATGTCCCTGGAAACGATACCAGCGAGACAACATTGCCAGTTCCCAGGCGCAGTGCCGCCGACAGCCTCTACGCCGCAGTCAACTACGGAGGCGCGTCGTCGCCTTGTGGCGATGTTTCGGGGAGATTTTTCCCTTCTCCGCCTCCATCCGATATTTGCACGTCGCCTCTAGCGGCTGCCCGTGGAGATGAGGCCTCCCTCAAGTACCCTCGTCACGTCGCGCCGCCGCTCCACGCTTGCTGTACTCGTCTTCGTCTACGACCTGAAATTGCGTCGGCTTCCGGAAGGAACCTCTTGGCATGGTACCCGCTGCAAGGGTGGCTGTGGTGCCCCTTTCACCCCCACGACCGAGCTTAGCTGAGGCGTCTCCCCCTGAACGGAGTCATCTTTCGCGAGATTGCCACGGACCCGGTGTAACATACATGACTACCTGTGACCCCGAGGAGAGGAGGGAGGCGCGCATTGCCGAACACCTGACACGCGTACAACGGTAGGGATGCACCAATTATTGTTTCGGTCTCCTCGAGTGAGACATGTGGTACGGCAAAGGTAACGCCTATTTTTTTCGTGAGACTCCTAACTTGAGGGAAACTGGAAAAAAAACATTTTATTTCACAACGAAACAAATATAGGCGCTAAACCATTTAAGAACGGCAGTCTGACATAGGGGGCAATCTAGCCAAACTCTAAGTAGTTTGTCCCCAAAACGGAACTGCAGTACTAGAGGGGTTAAGCTCGGCGTGCCGTAGTAGGTGTGCTGTTCGAGAACAATATCGCAAACAAAACTGAGATTTCGATAGCGGTGCGATGGTTGTGGGTAGCTAAAAGCTCCTCGGTAGGGCAAACCCGGTCAGACAGGAACCAAAATGGCCAGTCAAATGCCACCTCTTATCGTAGCACGCATCCTGAGGAAGCTTGATACCTCGCACAAAAAAAACAGTTTATCGCGATATATATATATATATACATAACGCGACGCTCCATCCGACTATCAAAGTCCCCGTGGGCTAGGAATACAACGTCCTTGACACTGTAAAATATTCATAAAAGGTCTGCAACGATATCGAATAGCTTTCCTCAGTCGTAGGGGCCCCTTGGATCAGACTTCATTTTGCCAAGAAGAAAAAATGTGCCACCCCTCTCGCAGCACGCCTCCTGACAGCGGCAGGAGCCAAG
>JBBMHQ010072120.1:0-12824 GCA_037834295.1 Postelsia palmaeformis
TGCTCCTTCCATCTCTGGCAAGCTGGTGCCCATTGTCTTCCGCGGAGTGGTCCAGGGCGTGTTGCCGACTTCCTCCTCCTTTCGTTCTTCCTCAGTATCGGAATCGTCGTCCTCGCCGTGTTCCGACATCGATTCGCCATCGGGGAGCTCAGCTTCTTCCGCATTCAAGGTAAATTGGTTCGGCGACGTAGAATGGTCGGGACGCGCGGCTGGGGTGCAGGTGGACGGGGTTTCTCTCCCCTGCGTCGGAGCGGGGGTGCTCAGGGTCTGCGTAGGAGGCGAAGTGCTGGGCGAGGCGCAGCTGGAAGGCGCCCCCCGGTCGGACGCTGCGGCTTGATGACCAGCCGAAGCTGCCACTGCAACGTAGGACTTGCTGACTTTATTTTCCCCCATGATTAATACTTCGTCTGTTATAAAAGCTCAGTACTCGTCGACCCCAATATAGAGGGTGCCTCCGTTGGAGTTTTCGCCCTTGTCTTCTTCTTGGACGGGGTGGGCCGAGGCCTTGACGTGTACGCTTTCTTTTGTGATATGTGGCAGGGAGCTATACCCGCAAGCCTTCCTCGCGTTTCGTAAAGAGGGAGCTTATGGAGATTGTGAGAGTGCGGGTGTTCCTCCGAAGGACCCTCTTCTCCCTGGCGCGTTCGCACTTTATGGCCCGAATGTCAACCATTGTGAAGGTCCATGAGTAATGGTAGATCTCATAGACCGGACGTTGGTCAACGTATCTTCACGGTCGGCATTTGTGATAGCAGATTGACGGTATCTACGTACCTTGTCCTCCACAGGTTGTAGAGAACATATCACCAGTGATCAACCCCTTCAGGACTGCAGTCTCGATTGGGGAACAATTGGGAAGAAATTACTTGGAAGTCGAGTCGCTTCCCCCCAAAACGGGACTGGACTTCTGACAGGGTTGAAATATACGGCAACATGTCGGAATATATTTTACCGGTGATATACTAAAAACATCAACGATAGACATCGAACACAGACACACGGCAAAATCATGTATGGAATACATATATGCGAAGTATGTTAAATCACTCGTATTTCATGTGTACGATCATATCAACTGGCAGAAAATAGCAGTCAGGCAAATCATTTTGTCACCGGCTGATATGGATCTCAGGTTTAAACACTCATGGATGAAATTAGTTACCATCCTCACATTATTTGACAAAACCGAGCTATGATCGACTATATATTATACCAGGTACCCAGTATCACCTGATAGAAATATGCATAATCACCCATTGCCGCTCTTTATTTCCCCCGTTGAAATATATACCATCCTCACATTGTTGTCAGAGAGAATCGTGCTATAGCTATGCGAATCTACAGCAACACGTGATACATTATTACATTATCACCCATTGCCGCTCTCAATTTTACCCGTTGAATTCTTGACCATCCTCATATTCTTCGACTAAACCGTTCTAGAATGAGGGTGGGGGGGGTAACAGGAGGGGCGGAAGGAACCCCGACCAAGGGAATACGGGAGGGGGGGAAACAGGAGCAGAAGGGAGACATCGGTGGACAAAATTAGGAAGGAAATGGCAGGTAGGATAGCGAGGCACCAGGCCGACCAGGAGGGAAAACATGCCTATGCTAAGCGTGCCGCAAACTGGTGTAGCTGGTTTGAACGTGGTTTTCCTTTTGCCTTCATTTTTTTATTCTCGTTCGATCCTCTGTGGTTTTTCATATATGTTCGTAGTTGTCTATCTTTATTTCTTCTACTGTTGAGCATTATGAAAGGAGTCTTGTGGTGTGGGGGGATGACGCGAGCCTGCTTTGCTGGTTTAGTATTGGCCGACGCCGAGGGGCGGGTCATAGTTGACGAACGAAGGGCGGAGACGGCATGTAGGGTAGCAAGCTTTCAGACGGACTAGAAGGTAGAACCTGACAAAGTTACTGGTCCCGCAAGCTGCTGCGGCTACCTGGAGGGTGCTTGATGCTTCGGTTTCCCTTTGATTTTCCCTTGGTTTTTAGTCTACCCTGTTTATGTATAGCGGTGTCTTCCGTTTAGCTGCCACATCCACTGCGCGTAGGCACGGCATCTTGTTTTTTCTCTCGTTCGATTTAGTTGCTTTGTTTTCTTTGTTTACTGTTTACATATTCATTTGTTCCCATTCATTTTCTCTCTTTTATAGAATGCGCATGTCGTACGTAGTATTATGACATGTCATTGCCTGGTCTGCTGCTGTTACTATTGCATGCTACTTCATACCGAAAACTGTGGTATGTCTGTATCGTAGGTTTGTTCCCACATAGCTTGTATCTCTTTAGGATTGAATAATAGGTACTGGTTGTGCTGGATATCGACTGGCAGAAAGAACCGAGAACACGCACATAAACACACAAAATTACATCCTACAACACCTGAAAAACATAAGCATCATTACCCATTATTTCCACGTTGTAGATATGATCGTTGATGCTGCTATTTCCACATCACTTACTAAAAGATAGGAACATTCTGGAATGTGTCTATATATTTAAGAGGATATTCTATTAATAGAACATCACCAGGTTTAACTCCATTAAAACTCTGCTGTAGCCCGGGTAGCTGCCCTTTATCGCGATTAATACTCTACTTCGAAGTACATCTTACCGCTCGTTGTAAGCGTTTTTTTTGTTTCGGCGCGTGATATTCTGTGCCACCTGCGACAAAGGTGTATCTTGTAAAAAAACTCGTACCCAACCCGATGACACCCCACACCAGCCGACTACCTGATCTTCGGATACTACAATACAAGACACCAACGTTTGGCAGTGGTTGATGTTCTCTACACTGTAATGCTATAAGGGCGGTACATATTTGAGGTACCACCATACCTCGGTACGTGAACACCCAGAGATCCGGGTACCGAGTGACGCGTGCTACGATAATAGAGGTGGGACGTTTAGGCCTAGATACCTAGGACTGATGGAGTTCCTCGAGGACACGTGGAAAGTTTGTGTCTGTGTGCTCGCTATTCTTCATCCATCATAATGAGGCGAGCGAGCAAAGCGAGCCTTGTCGTACTTGAGTTTCCAAGGAAAAAAAGCCTCTTGATAACGGATCGTACGAGGGTAGGGTGCCTTGATTCAAGTTTTCCTGTTTGTCTGTGTATGTGTGTGTCAGTTTGTGTCTATAAGTCCACATTTTTATGGTCCACGTTCTACTAGCGCGCTCGACGCACACGTCACCAATTCCAGTTCCGGCGGGCTCTGTGCACGCACACACAACAATACACGTTGTCGTGCTGGTGCGGTGGTATGGCGTTCACAGTTGGTCGAACTAGGTGAGGCAATGTGTGTAGGCCCACACCCGCGCTGGGCCATGTTTGAAGTACAAAAAAACGAAACCCAACTACGAGTACTGATATGCAAACTGTGTAGCAGCAAGCGCGCTATACACGCGGCTTCAACATGGCGATCGCGGATGCAGATGAGGAGCGCATTTATTGCCTCCGCCTAGGCTGTGTGCTGTATGTCCTCCACATACATTCAGCATTGCGTTTATTTCTGAGCGGGATTAGACTCGGGGGGTGATTTAGGTAGCGATGCCGGCGGGTGCTCGGAATCGCCAGGAAGCCGGGGGATGAAAGCGGGACCGCCACCTCTGCTTCTAGGTTAGAGGGGTTGGAGAGGCCGAAGTCGGGGTCGGAGCCTAGGTCGGGGAGGTCGGGGTCTGAGTCGGGTTCAGGCTCAGGCTCAGGCTCAGAATTATCAGCCGTCGGAAATCGATGATAATAGTGACTAAAACAAGAAGAAACAACATAATACCAATAACAAGATAATCCTCGGTACTTAAGCTCGGTATAGGCTCGGACTCTCCACATGTGTGTGTTCTTCACATTAAATCGTTCGTTCTACCCGTCGACATCCAGCACAGCCAGTGTCCGTGCCGGTTCTTCAATTCTAGAAGAGATACAAGTTTTGTTGTCACAAAGCTACGCCACAGAGATACTACGTTGCCCCGTATGTAGTAAGCACTACTAGGTACATAACGAATGGAACCCAACTACGCGAGTGCTGGTATGCAGACTGTACAGCAGCAAGCGCGCTGTACACGCGGCCATGTCGATCGCGAAGCCTGCGGATAAGATGCCATCAACACCGAGCCCTCAACGACCGTCCTCCTCGGCAAGCAACGAAACCCCTCTTCCTCCAAATGAGGAGCGCATTTATTGCCTCCACCTAGGCTGTGTTCTGCACGTCCTCCCCATTCAGCATTGCGGTTGTTTCTGGGCGGGATCAGACTCGGAGGGTGATTCAGGTAGCGACACAGGCGGGTGCTCGGAATCGCAAGGAAGATCGGGGGATGAAAGCGGACTCGCCATCTCCGAATCTAGTTTGGAGGGGTCGGAGAGGTCGAGGTCGGGGTCAGAGCCTAGGTCCGAGAGGTCGGGATCTGAGTTGGGTTCAGGCTCAGGCTCAGGCTCAGGCTCAGGCTCAGGCTCAGGCTCAGGCTCGGGACCCATCAAGTCCGCTGTCGGAAAACGATGATAATAGTGAAGGAAACAGGAAGAAACCACGATACAGTAATAAAAAATACTCCGGAGTAATACGGAGTACCAGGTACACTATATAAAATGTCGTATGGACGAAACGTACAACGCAGCTTGCAAAGCTGAGCATCAACTAATTAATCAGTCGAACTCACAGCTGGCGTACTTCATACCTGGTACCTGGTACCTGGTATGTTTTAAAAATAAATGATGAAATACGCCAGCTATGAATAGCTGTGAGTTCGACTAAAAAAATGCTGGTACCTCGGTATACACACGTACCAGGTATCATATATTTCATATGACAAGGAGCAAAATGTTGCAGGGCCCGTGGCCCATGCAAAGCTTTTCCCTAAAGGTACATAATCATCCTGATGGCGACTTTTTTCATCTTTTGTAACTCATGATGGCGACATGTATGTGTCTACATTCCTGCGAACGTATCAATCACAGAAGAAGAGGCCGATACGATATTGAGCTTCCCTCACGACGATGTACGTTTTGTAGTACGTAGATGTTCGTTCGGGTTCGTTCAACACAATGCAGAATATAATCCGTATAGGCTCAGCATGATGCATCGCAGATATGGCTACTGGAGGTATTTTTGAGGTCGCGCCTGCTTACCGCCAATTACTATTAATAGTATCACCTCAAGGCATAGCAATGCTCGCCGCAAGTGTCATAGTTGGGGCGTTGTTTCGTCCATCTTCTTTTTTCTGGCTGCCACCACGACGAAAACAGTTCGCGGATACTGCTGTGTTCTTGACGCTGTTGTAGTCGAACCGCTGTGCTACAGCAGTGACGGAATGATGGCACCATAGACGTTTTCCGAGTCCCATCGCCTGAGGAACTATTGCGGATCCATATGGTACCAGTACAGAATATAAGTAGAAGGTGGTGCCTGCAGTTAAGGAAAATTATGATGAGGAAAACAGACCCCGGTCGGCACAAATAGCAAGGAAAAACCGGCCAGGAAACACAGCTTAATAGGGACAGACTCTAAATCCCATACCTAGTACAGTCCAGTACAGTTAGATCCAATTTCGGGAAATATTAAGACTTTGTGAGCCTGGAGGCCGTGCTGATGATTCTTAACACCGGGCGCCCGCTGTTGTTGTATTCAGTAAGTCACCTAAAACAAGGTACAAAAAATGTGCAGGCTTAACCGCTGTAGGACTGCGAACACATCATGGCCCGTGAGTACACACGAACAAAACTATTGCACGCCACAAGCAGGTAATACAGTAGGTGTGGCGGTTGACGTGTGCACCAGCGCGGGGCTGATATGTATGTCGAGACTCGTCCCAGATGACAAAAGTGTTATCGGGTAACGACTATGATGGCTACTGACAAGTATCTATCGTCTCTAATAGCGGGATGACCGGTTCCAGCAGTTGGGGTCGGCCAGTGAGGCTATCGTGGGCTAGGGCGATACTTCTGTCTTTCATTGGGGAAAACCGCCTTCTCCATTGTAGGTGCAGACCATATTTTGACCGTCTTGTATCGGGATGCCGCCTTATTCAGACTGCCGTATGTGACACTTCCTTGTCCGCCATCAGAGGAGGGGAGCTCTATGAGCCAGGCAATGACCGACCAAAAAGTGTAACTCTTCCAAAGCCCTGTTTCTTAGAAACCCAATCCACTGTGCAAGTCTCCGGTAGAGTCGCTTCAAAACAAGCAATCCCTAACTGTTGGACAATGGAGGCAGCTTGCTCTTGTGTCCGATTTCGTGTATCGCCATATTTTACGGCGAGTCAGAAAACGTGGAATACGTCGTTGTCACTAGCATGCCGGTTTTTTATTCAACCCTATCGATATCGTAAAATCCGTTGAAGTGAATTATTGTTTCGAGCCTGGGTGATGGCTCTAAATTATATGCATAATTTGTCCAAGACCGGTTTGTGACGGGATCACGCAAGGCCCAAGCACAACGCTTTCGGTTCCAGATTCAAGGACCTCAGGTGTGATTTGCCCTCGTTTCCCCTCACACTCCTTGGTAGAAGCCAGAAGCCATCATCAGCACACATACATCAGATGCGAGACCAGAGCGCGTCATATATCAAATACCATCAGTCATCGACGCGAATATCGAGGGGAGAGAGTCAACGAAAGTTCAAACCTACACTGTTTCCAGTGAGCTGGCACAAAGGAATGGAGAAGGGAGAAAAACTCTCTTTCAGTCAGAAAGAGACACGACTTCGTATAGTAGGCGGAACATCAAACATGAACGAAAGTTGCTTAAATATGTGGTTCTTATTTCGACCTATGGTTCTATTTCTGGCCTCATGAAAATCCAGGTTCCCGGGAGAGTCCCGTTTAGCCTTCAACAGCGTAAATGGTAATATACCAATATTGCACTAATTCAACTTGTGTTTACTGACCTCCTCCTCGTACCTCCAACAGAACAAACACTGTACATATTGAAACCACCAAGAAAACACAATTGATATCGTACATACCATTCTACATACCATGTAGACTACCCTCAACATAACGCCTATAAGCACTTTGTAACTCCCGGATTTCCTTTTAGAACCCAAATGCGTACGACAAGCAGCACACACATCCATCATCCGCGGCCCGTCGGGTGGTCGTCTCCTCATTGCTATCTAGCCTCTGCTGTGTTCTACCTGAGCTATCTGTGCATGCAGTGTTTCGTGTCCTATCAATGCAACATTAGCAATATTAGGTATCCTTACTTAATTACTCTTAGACTACAGTAGTACACTCGTAATCCCTAAATCGCTTTGTAGGATGCGTGGATCAACTGCGTGGCACGGTCGTAAGGGATTCTGACCCAACCTAGGCTCACAATGGTCACACGACGGTCGGTCACGAGTGGCGAACGCGGATCAGGCGTCTCATAAACAAACATTTGACCGCCGCTGGTGAATTTAAAACAGACCTGGAAAAAATCGACCCCTGTCCAATGGAAAAAAATATACCAGCTACATTTTCTCAGTTTTGTTTTAACACTTTTAAAAAGAGGATTCTACGTTCTGTCCGTATACGTTCGATTATTACTGGTAATTTCGGAGAGTTTTGACAAGGTTGAGATCGCAACACTAATAACACCGTTCTTTGTTCCAGATTTCAAGGACCGTTATTGACAATCCTGAACCTCGAATCTTCTCCAGCGTTACGTCTCTGTAGCGAACAAAACACCAAAGAGGAGCACCCCTCTGTGTTCGTTGTTCTTGCCCCCTCTCCTTTTATGTATCCCCTCTGATCTACATAGTACATTGATATACTTTTCTCATCACGGAGAACGAGTACGAGTCGGTATGGCCTTCACAGGTCCAGATTTTTCAAAAACCTTCTCTATTTTCCGAACGAAGGCAAGGCATTTTCGTCATAACCTACTTTCTTCACTACTACGTACAGTGGCCCTGCCGCCGTGGGGGCGGAAGGGCCTCTTATTCCCTAGAATATATATATATATATATATATATATATTGCCCGTTCACGGCCGGTCGACGATGCTCTAAAATTTTTTGTTCGCTTTTTGTCGGAAGAATCAACGGCAAAACACGAAAAAATAAGCAAAAGGTTGCTGAAAGATTTGCATCAGGTTGACAGGAGTAGCAGTGGAAAACCCGCTTCCTTTTCTTTAGAGAAATACGTATGTAAGTTGTCATATCGAGGTTGGCCAGGGGTTCATTTTTACTTATTTGCCGAGAACATATTTAAAAACAGGGCATAAGCGGCGAAAATACTAAAAAAAATCATGAATAAATTGTTACGTGCAAACAACTTCACACGGAGAGCAAGCGCCCCCCCCCCCTGTCCCCACAGCGACGGCGGCACGATCAAACAGTAATTTTACGCAACACTCGTAGGTGTCGGTGCCCGTTTTAAGTACGCCATTTTTTATGTGTCTTTATCCTGTCCTATTTAATACCACATGAGGCATTCCTTCTACTCTTGAACATGAGAAGAAACTGAGGCCTAAACAGGTAGACTTCGCCTGTTTAATCTCTCTTGGCTAGGGCGAAGGTGCCTTCCTCTGACCCATAGGCGGCCAGCTTTTCCCCGGTCTTAGATGATGAGACCGAATTACGTTGTTGGTAACCATATCACAAAGCTCATACTGTCGTTTTTTTTTTCCCTCGGTAATTAGTATTAATATTTGTTTCTTCGGAACCCAGGAATGACTTGTACTTTGATACTTCGAATTATATCCAGACATTCACACACAATAATAACACTGGGGTTACAGCAGTAAATAGGTTGAACGTCACCTGTATACCACACAAATCAAATGATAGACCACGAATAACATTAAAAAGACGTAATTAGTTTTGTACATTTAGGCCTCGAGACTGTAACTAAACAGGTAGAAAATATTCATGTATATAGGGTAGGCAGTATCAGACATTGTGGATTCGACTCCGTCGGTTGTGCCGCCAGTAAGTGACAGTGATATGGAACCTATGGCCGGGTGTGTGTGTGGGAAAGTAGTGATTTGTGCTTTCTGTGAGAAGGCTTGTTTCTTTCGCGATACCCTATACTGCTTCTGTACAAAGGACCCTATCCCCGACCGCTTGGGAGTTGTTTCGGAATGAAGATTGCTGATGTGCGTCCACTGCTGCTATTATTGTTTATCTGGGTATGCTCGACATCAATGGGTAGATTTAGTAGACTGCGAGTGTAACAATTGACGTGATAAGATGCCACAGGCAAGGCGATGGGGCATGCGCATGGATACAATTGTATCGCAGAACGAAAAGCCTACTCACATTATGCGCCGTAGTGGCATTCAAAGGACACGCATTGTGTCGGCTGCTTTAACGGCCGAACGGTTTTCAGGAAAACCGTTACCTTGGTCCTGGGCTATAGGGCAAGTTCCTAAAATAACGATTGTTGTACTTCACACCGCAATAAGCCCCGAAAATAATGACATTGGCACTGTACAGATACGTTTCGCAGTGATCGAACCACGCCACCCTCTCGTACTCGAAGGACCTCGTAAGGACACACAGCGAGAGCATCGAAACGATCACCGGTAAGCTGCGGCCCTCTCTTGCGCGGGCCGCGGCACGGTGAAGAAAGAAGCGATCACACCAGTAGGCTAAAGCTCGTGGTGATAGCTGGCCGGGACAATCCAAACCCGGGCAGGCAGTTTTAGACTTGGCATAGATGCCGAGTCGGAGACTTTAAGGAGTTCCAAGCCACTGAAGGGTCAACGGAACACCCCCCCCCCCTTCTTGGTGTTTGGAGTTGAGACAACGCCGTGGTGCACCACAGCAAGAAAATGTGGGAAAGTGGTATCGGGGGATCCGTGAAGCAGCCGAACGGTTCATGGTAAGGTGGCACGAGGACGAGGCACAGCTGAGTAGGCAGCGCCGCGCATCCGCTGTGAATGGTGCCCAAGGGGGCGGGGGGACGGGGGGCAAAAGGAGGAGGGTGTTCAAAGGGTTATCATCGGCTGCGTAATCGATCGATACTATATCCCTACAGCCAAGTAGGAAATATCTTTTCACAAGAGGAATTAAGCCGACCAAGGGAATGCAGGGAGTGGGGGCAACAACAGAAGTATAGGGGGAGACGTACTGGACAAAAGTTGGAAGGAGACGGCTGACAGGGTAGCAAGGCATCAGACCCACCAGTTAGTAGAACTTGCTTATATTATTATGTAGGTACGAAGTATGTTGTTTTTATAGTTCGTTCGTTTTAAATGTCTGCCACATCTCTTGATGGGAGGCAGGATATATTTTCTCAGTAGTTTTGCTCTTTCGATTGGTTCTCTGTGTTAACTGTTGCTTGTTGTTTGTTTGTTTGTTTGTTCTATTTCTTTTGTCCCTTCCATAAAATGTGTACGTCGCTCCCAGTATGATCAACATGGAATTGCATTGCCTACCCTCCTTACTGTATGGCAACGTACAATAGTTTCTCTGAGGCTTAGTTTTCCGCCTGCATAGTTTGTATCTCTCTAGAATTGAAAATCGGCGCGGGCATTTGTTGTGCTTGATGTCGACGGGTAGAAAGGACGGTATAACAAAGCAGAAAAAATACGCTCACAGCAGTGTGTGTCTATAACATACTTACACAGTAGAAACAGCACGTCTTGTGAGTTCGACGGAAGGCCCGCCAAGACGATAGCAGACATCAACAACCGCTCCTGGTGGATCCCGCTCTGCGTTAGCAGCAGACCAGCGTCGTGATGTAACAAATGTGACGGGATTCAAAGAAAATGGCTTGACGAGGAGAGAGGGTTGAGTTAAGCTTAACGTATGGGGGTGGGTGTAGGTTCTTGTGCGGCAGTTGGAAAAATAACGGTTTCCTCGATTTTCATTGAAATATTAAAAACATGTTTTTTGGGTAATTTCGGATTGGAAAAATATAGAATCGGCTCACTTCTGCTTGAACATCAGATACCACAGTACCTTTTGGGGGCTTTATCGGCTCTGAAAAAAAAATGTCGCTTTTTTTCGTATAACCAGACTGAAAACGGCTCGAAATACATTTTCAGATTCGGCTCATTTTTACTGACTGACACAGGCTTTCGGTGTACTGGAAGCAGCCATGATCGGCTTGCATTATCAGCAGAGCGCTGCCCATATCGGCCACCGCAAGCGTTATAAAGCCGAAATGTAGCTCCCCGTTTAGATTCCCATAATTTTCGTTTCAAATGCCTTGAAATAAGTGTTTTTGCCCAGGGAACAAATAAATAAATGAAGGTCTGGCGGTTCTGCAGGACTCGCCCCCCGCGATTAAAAATCAGCCCTCTTCCTGCAAAATCGGCTCACGATAAATGTGTTCGCTGCTTTGTTCAACCCGGGCCTTCTCGTTTACAATACGCCCTTCTCTCGTCCTTACCAGCAAAAAAAAACACAGGAGGATCAGCCTGGCGAGGGGTCCCAGTCCGCGCTTGTTTGTCGAACCAAGTGAGTACGACTTGACTCAAGAAAGAGTCGTACACAATAATACCTGGTATGTCACTTTTTCCACGAAAACAAGTAAATACGAGTATTTCAAACGGGTTACAGGAAATTGCCACACACAGTAGTAGTAGCATATTCGAACGTAGTTCCTGTCCAGTCCAGTAGATACGTTCGTAAGGGATCATAGGGTTTCGGTATAGAGTAGTTGAGTCATGTATATAAGTTTGATTGGTACCATCTTCGTGGGGAGTGACTGGATTCAAGACCACTCTCTGCATGTATTGAAGATGGTTCAATTGGAACAAACGTTTTCGATAACCCTGTCACGTGGAAAGTTTACACAGTACAGCAGTAGTAGTAACAATCAGATATCACCCGTGGTGATAAATATAATAATATATATATTCGTATATATACCATTTAAAGGGACTGTTTGTCTCCTTGAAAATAAGGCGGGGTTTGCATATTATAGGGGGGCGCCAACAAACTTTCAAAAGAGGTGATACATATATATATTCGTATATATACCGTTTAAAGGGACTGTTTGTCTCCTTGAAAATAAGGCGGGGTTTGCATATTTTAGGGGGGGATGCGCGGGGTGCCAACAAACTTTCAAAAGAGGTGACAATATCCAACGAAGGGGATGTGAAAATAAATGGCGAACAAACGACGGCAGTACTACTCCGGTGACGCCCGTGAAGTTCAACAGCAGGGGGTATCCGCCTGTTTCGATCAATCCCTGGGTTCCATCCACATACCTGGTACATGCGTTTCATCCCCGTTGTTTCCACCTACTCTCTTTATTTCAGATTTTCAAACACACACCACACGCACGAAGAAGTGACGGTTCAAGGTTCGTCTACCAGGATTACGGGTACACCTGAAACCGCGGCAACCACCAACAAGGTCTCACCTGGGTGCACCCCCACCGGAGCGACGATCGCTCACACGGCAGAGTGAGAGCTGCAAATACAATAGTACGGAGTATAACGTTAATAAATTAAGGAACAAATGGAATGTATATACTCTCTCCTTCAGTCAGAGGAATAATCGATTTGATGTACTGTAGTAGGCAGAAATTGATCGAGGAGGAGAACGGTTGCTCTGTTCTTATGTGTGGTTCTACTTTTGGCGGCATTAGAAAATCCAAGGCTTGATGTGTGCGGAGGGCCGTTTATATGCCACACATAGTCTAAGAACCCGCGGTGTTTTACTGACTGTTATGCACAACGAAACTCCCACAAAAACTGCGTAAACATAACTATCTACTTCGTATATACATACATAACGATAATATTACACCTAACTCCTCCGTCCATGAGTACTTGTACCAAGTATGCGAGTTTTTTTTTTTCTCATCCCGTTCATTTATCTTCGCCCTTCTTCTCTCTCTCCCTCTTCAGTCGTAACTCAGATCCGGGGTCACTAAGTAGGCTCTTCTCCC
>JBBMHQ010072131.1:0-12823 GCA_037834295.1 Postelsia palmaeformis
AAACTGCTTCGATGGAGAAGCGGATTTTTGCGTTGGATACCTGTGGGATGGAAGGGAAATAAATTCCGAGGAGCGCACAATTCTTTCGACAGCGTTCCCGGTCAAAAGCATCAGTAGATAGCTGTTTCTTACGGAAGTTCGATTCGTTTCAGTTCGATTTGTTTTTTCACCCCATTACTGATGCTTTTGACCGGGAACGCGGGCAAATCGGTCGTGCGTTTCTCGGGTTACATGTTTTTTCCTCCCAATTTTTTTCCTCGATTTTTTCTGTTGTTTCGTTTCTTGTATCAATGTTTTGGTAGTTACATTTTGCGATATGCTTTTTTCGCGACATAAAACATTGTGATGAAATATCGTTTTATCACAATCACGGTTTCTTTGTTGTTCATTTCGCTACATGCATTGTATTTGGAATTCCTTTCCCGACATATTCTCGAAAACATTCCGTACGATGATGGTCCATCGATTTTTTATATTTCATTTCTGTTGTATCATTGTTATTGTAATTGCAACATAAAAATTATTTTTAACGCCGCTCTCTGATATTCCTCTCCCCCTTTTTCTAAGTTAATTCAATTATTCTCCCCCTTTCGCTACTTCAATTCACCCCCAATTCTGCGCCGTTCATGTCCTATATCAAAATACTACCCTCCTGCTTTCGCTAAATCAATTCAATTCTTCTCCCCCTTTCAGGTAATTAATTCACCCCCAATTCCGCCCCCTTCATGTCTTATACGGAGTATATATATTATTGTTCTCTCCCTTTGGCTAAATAAATTCAATTCTTCCCCCCCTTTCGCTATCTCCCGTTTGCACTCCTACTCCTGTATTTAAGATGGTCGTGTTTGGAAATAAGGGAAAGTATACTACTCTACAATTTTACCTTCAATTCTTCTCTCCTTTTCCACAAACGCAAGCAAATATTAAAAACGCAAGAACCAACTACTATGTCCCTGGTACCTATCAGCAAAAATGCTCCAAAAAACAAAACCTGCCCCACTTCCGACTTAAAAAAAATGGCGAAGACTGGTATAGTTTTTTCGTGATCGATCGTAATAAGTTGCAAGCTGGCGACTTGTTCATACTAAGAGCCCCGCCGCCATGTTCCAGGAGAAGCATCCCGGACGCCACATTTTCGTATCGTAGGCAGCAGGGCATCAACAATTAGTTATGACCCCGGCGGGTGTTGGGCGACCTCGTTCGGCGGGAGTTTATTTCGTCTCCCCGAATATGGGATTATTTTTGTTTTCTCTATTTCCAGAACGACTTTAAGCGTGTATACATCCCGTACCATGATGGTCCACTTGCAGCATCTTTGTTTTTGCTTTGCGTTATTGTCGTTCCCACGTCCGCTATCATTTCTTACGGATATACGTGTCTGCCGTTGTCATATATTTAACCTTGCGTCTTGCCGCCTTTCCTTCATGTCGCGTGTTCGCCCAATATTCAGGGTTTTGTCATCGCCGTCTCGAAGGTCGACCGTCGAGACCGCTCTGCGGCTGACCTCTTGCGCGTCAATCGCTCAAAAAGTAGCCTGGAGGATCTTACGTCGACATCCGACAACGACTTCCTCTCCGACAGCAAAGACGACTCCGAAGACGACCACGACTCCTACCCGAAAGGCGGAGCATGTGGCTCCGCAGCCACGGGCGGCGCCGCCACGGACTTCTCCGTCGCCGGAAGCGCCGAATCTGGCGGCGAGTCCGGCGCCGCCGGAAGTCCATCGCCTCTCTCCCTCACGCCGGTCATGGAAAAATCGACCTCTAAGTCGCCATCGTAGGGCCCATTACCCTACAAAATTAGCCTGCCGCCACCGTCACCCTCGGATCCGCCTGCCGTCGCCGTCTCCCTCGCGAGGAGGACCTCTCCTCCACGTCCAAATCAGCCGTGGAGTTGGAAGAGCAGGAGCGCGTCTCTTCAACCTCGCCTGCGGCCGTGGACAGTTCTCAACCTTTCCCTGCCGTCTGGTCTGGACATGGTGCTCAGGCCTCTGGGGGTCGGGCGCGAGGGGTGCGAGCCGTCGTCGACCCGGCCGCCCTCCCGCCTCCGCCAGCAGGGGCGATAACGTTTGCCCGCACACGGGGGACATCGTCGAGTTCCTATAGAACAGCGGGCTGGGGTCCACGATGGACTTCTGCGTCACGGTGGTTTGTCGCGACGCACAGGACATCAACGAGGCCCACTTCGAGGCGGTCTCCACGTATCTGCGGACTCGTGCCGTGCATGGCGTCGTCAGCGTGGTGAGGGGAAATGAGAAAGGAAACCTGCACTGCCAGGGGAGGATGACGTGTGGCCTGATGCGTGCGTCCTCCGACGGCAACAAGCTCAACGCGGCCATGCGCAAGCACTTGGGTGACAAGTGCAGGTTCACCACCTCGGATAGGTTGAGGATGAGTATCAAGCACCTTGTCAACAACTGGGCCTCCGCGGGTGAGCAATGTTTCGTACGCTGATGCTTTGTTGTAGTGGGTTTTTGAATACCTCGCTTCACGATGTGGTTGTTCCCCGCATGTATTCGTTCTCCAATGTTCGTCGCCGGGAGTGTTTGCCGGGAGGTTGTTAGTTTGCGGTAGAATAATGAATTGTATTTGTGGCGAAGATATGTGCCTTTCTATCTTGGCGCCGGAGAAATGCATTTTGGTCAAAGATTCAAAAAAATACTTTCGTTGCCGGATTTTGGCATCATTCCGTCTTCCAGATGTCAGATTATATAAATCTTCGCACACGTTATTAATGAATGTTTGCTAAGAATGGTACTGCTTGGCAACTTCTGGACAAGCTGTCGTTTACAGGTTTTGACGGTTTCCCCGCCTGGGTTGGTGCCTTCATTTCGCCGGAAATGAAACGACGTTTTATACATACTCGCAATTGGCAAGTGCCTGCCTGTACTGCTTAAAAAAAATACGATGTTTTTGTTCTCCGCATGTATTCGTTCTTGAATATTCGTCGCCCGGAGTGCATGCCGGGAAGTTGTTGGTTTGCGGTGGAATACTGCATTGTATTTGTGGCGAAGATGTATGCCTCTATGTTGGCGGTGCAGATATACATTTTGGTCTATGATTGAATACATACTTTCGTTGTCGGATTTTGGTATCATCTCTTCTTCCGGATGTCAGAATACATGAATCTTGGCACACTTTATCAATGAACGTTTGCCAATAGTGGTACTTCTTGGCAGCGTCTGGGCAAGCTGTCGTCACAGGTGTCGTCGGTGTCCCCGCCTGGGTTAGTGCCCTTATTTCGCCGAAATTAATGCGACGTTTTATACATACTCGCGACTGGCGAGAGCCTGCCTGTACTACTTCCACAAAATATATTGTAGTACATATTTATTGATCGATTCGGTGCACTCGCATGTTTGGCGGGGAATACTGTAGTATTTTTGTGTACCTGGTATACCAGTTTTATTTGTTACAATTTAATGTTTGCCTCGCGAGGAGTACGTTGACGCAGATTTAGTGTTTTCGGGGTATCTCCTCAAAACAGTTTAACAAATACACACTTTTGTATATTAATGTAAATGCTTCTATCGGGGCTCGTACCTCCAAGTCAAACAAGTACAAATATTTTGATATGCCTTTTTTTTGTTCCAAACTTATTTTCGCTTAGCGGGGAGTACGTTTGGGGGGATTTTCGGTTTGCGGGCTCATAGTGAATGTGGCCCCTGGTATTTTGTTTTACTAAATTTGTTTGATCCAATAGCATTTTTGCTTGGCGGGGAGTTCGTTCGGAGAGGTTTTAGGTTTGCGGGCTCATTGTAAATGTAGCCTCTCGTACTGTTGTATATAGGACATATTTAGACACATTTCCTCCATACGTAAGACACGTCAACTTCACGTGTCATTACCTTGATAAGTAAAGGGTGGCCACGCTCTCCGTAATGTCACCCGTCGCGTTTACGATCGATCTGTGTCAACCCTTCTGTTTGCTTACCGCGTAAACTCCCTCTTGCCTCATCTCTCCTGCCATTGTTTAGACTTTTTTCCTCCTCCCGCTTCCTCTTCTGCCATTCGCATCGTTGCCGTAATTCTAAGGGAGGGTGGGCTACTGCTTCTAGGACCAGGGGCGATCACACTTCAAGACGACTTGCAAAGGCGTCAGTCGGACGGAGATCTAAGTCGCCCTCGATGAATACCGCAGGCTGGAACGCGCGACGGTTCGTGAGCATCGGATTGAGCTGGCCAAAAAGGAACCTTTGGTCTACTCCCCTCCAGTTCAAGATGGAGTGCGTTCGGGTTCTCGCTGTTTCGCTGGTCACCCTTGTCGCCTGGCTCATCCAGGACGAAGAATACATCCTTGGGCGCACCTGGATCTACCCCACAAGCGCTTACGCTATGGAGGCGATGAAGGTGGATGCTTTCTACGCCGCCGCTACTTGCCCCAATTTCTTCACGCGGGAACACGCCTATGTCCTCTTCTTCTCCAGGGGACAGGGGGGTCGAATCGACTTGTCCTTCGAAGCGTGGGACAATCAGGACCGCGAGTTCTAAAATATGCCCTTTGTCGAGGCGAAGTTGTGTTCTCACGACCGCTTGGGCCTCGAAAGGGCCATGGATACTGCCCGAGAGAATGCCGTGCGCGAAATTGTGTCGTCCCGCTGTGACGCTCTCGACTTCTTGCGATTCCCCGTGGCCGCCGACAGCGACAACGAGGATGGCGGTCCCGCTTCGTCTTCTACGCCGCGCCCTCTATCTGCTCTCGCCAGGAAACGCCTGAGGTGTCGAGTGCGCACAAGCGACAACAACTCCGCCGGAGCGAAGAAACTTCCGTTGGTGGACTTCCCGCTGTGCATCGAGGCTGGGTGCTCTGCCCGGGGGAACATCGGCATAGTCTCCTGCGTTGACTGCGAAGGGGTGGTGCACCGGCCCTTTGGTCCAATTGACAAGGACAACGCGACCGAGGTGCGTCGTTGCTCTGCCTGAGCGTCAAAGCAAGGGCAAGCGCAGGCTGGAGGGGCATTTCATCAAGGAGGGATGCTCGGTCGAGGGAAACATCGGCATGGTTTGTTGCACGGGCTGCGACGGCGACTTGCGCAATATCCGTGGCAGGGCGGAGTACCCTGCCGGTTCGGAGATCCCTGAGCGTGTTTCCTCTTCATGTGCTTCACGGAACAAGTTGAAGCGTAGGATGGTAGCTCGTGAAAAAAAGAAGTGCGCTTGGTGTGCGTGCGCTCGGCGTCGCACAACGTCGTGCTTTTGTGCCTTCGCCCTGTCAGGTTGTCGCGGGCCTCGATAAAGGGTCGGGTGTTGTTGCTGGATCGGCGGTGCAGCATTTCCCCCGTAGCACAGGTGACGTAACGTGGCGGTTTGTGCATTCACGTCGTAGCGGCAGGGGTGGTTGTTTTGGCTGCGTCGTTGTGTTGTGCGCGAGGTTATCCATCCTGTTTCATACCTTATTACCTCGCGGTACCGTATGAGCGCGATTGCTGTCATACTGTGTGTCTACGCGCGCGATCGTTTTTGCTTTCATTTTTGTTCAAGCTTTGTGTCCGCATGATGGTTGGCAGTCAACTTATGTGGGGTCGCACTTAGCATTTACAGCCGTATAGCAGTGCTTAGCATTTTTCGTGAAGCACAACACAGTGCACTCGCCTCATGTAGGGCAGCGCGAGTGTATGTGCCCTGGTCTGCCAGCAACATCTTCATAATATGAGAGTAGTGGTCACTGTCGTGCGGGTAGTTTCGTCTGTTTTAGTAATGCCCCATACGGCATCGTGGTTAGGCTTTCATGGTCAGCATTGGCATTGGCAGGCTGCGCAGTCGCTTTTTGTCGTTGACTTGGCACGCTTACTTTGCGTGTCGACATCAAACTTGCGCTTGTGATTTGACACTTCTCTTCTGATGTGCGATGCCGTCAGCTATGTGCGTCTTCTTAGCAGCCTGCGCTTTGATGTTTAATTTCGCGTTCGTTTCCCGTTTGATTTCCAACTTCTTTCATGAGCCAGCATATTGGGGGGCAATTCTATTGAAAATCTGCTTTTAGGGGCGCGCCCTATATATGGGCGACTCATCCCACGTTTGTTGGGCTTATGTTTCGGCCCAGTCATAAGTATGTATTGCGTGCGGGCAAGACGCTCACCTGCGGTGTCGTGCGTGACGTGCGTCTAAAGGTTTGCCTTATTCCGCGTGCGTTTGCCGTTGTTTGCTTGCAAAAGGCCTCTCTCATGGTCGCCGGGCTATTGGGCAAGTTCTGATGGCATTCCAGTCTACGGCCAGGTTGGCAATACTTGTTTCTTTCTCTCGTCGTCACGAGTGGGCTAATAATACCAATGACATCTTCCATTAATGTTTTTTACGCCGCTTACGCTTGCATTGTCGGGCGACAATTGGTCGTTCTTTTCCCCGATAATGCATGAATCACATCGCCCCGTTCGTCACCCTCAACTCACGAAAACGAACACATGGGGTCCATGCTGCTATTTTTTTCCGTACATCCCGGTGCCCGTTTATAACATCCTACGGACCCCGACCGCCCGAAAAGAAATAAAAACCTCTCCATTTGTTCTCCCCCTATACGGAAAATAAATAAGCTTGCACAACCGCGAGGGGATGGTTGCAGTGTTAGTGCTATAATGGTGTCGTGTTGCTTGTTGTATAATAACTATAATTACATTTTTCCATTTTCGTTTTTCGACCAGAAAATAACCTTTATCAAGTGTGCACACAGTCGGACTTCCCATCTGATTGGCCGAAAAGTGAACTGCCCATCAGGCATTTTGATGTTTGATCCGAATTGAAACGAAACGAACGAGGTTGGTTGTGAAGTAAATCGAGAGAGGATAACGCCTTCGAAGTCAGCTAGGCGGAAAGATTTTGCTACCTGTGGAAATCCTTACCTTCGAGAGTATATAAAACTGGAAAATTCGAGAATATATGGATCAAGAATTTCCGAAAATTCTCGCTAGAAATTGACATGAAACTTGAACAATTTTTCCGAATCGAAATAAAAGAAGCCAGTACACAGAGCTGGACCTACGCCCTCTTCGTGGAATGGGTTGCTCCGTCTCCCGAAAAAAAGTAGACAGCCGGCATTGCTACCAGGTCCACGCCCGACATAATGTGTGAAGTGCCGTGTGCTCACGCTAATCCCGAGAAAGGCAATGCCTAGCGGGCCCTTAGCCGCACCGAGCACCAGCATGTCGCACTACGCCGGTTGTCTGCGGGCGAAGGTGGACGTGCGCTCCACTTCAATAATATGCGCTGCCAGCTGATCATCATATACGACATGACGAGAGGGAAGGAAGCGCACATTTTGTTTCTGGGCGAAACACGGACCAGGACAAACCGTGTGGGGTATGCGGCGACGAGCACGTATGGGGGAGATAGCAGCCGACGGCACGGCCCGCACTGTAGCCCAGACGTATCTGTCCGATATTCGTTCCCGACAGAGTGTGGGGGCGTTTTTTGGAGTGCGCGGGAGTAGGAACGTGTTGTTGTGTGTGAAAGTCGGGAGAGTGGGCGAGTCGGGGGCGACGAGAATGACTGACTACTGTGGGCTTGGAGCTTGTAGGGTCAAGGATGAACTTCAGCCGCAGGGATTCCCTTGCAGGATTTACAACGTCCTTGTTCGCATGATGGAATGGTTCCGGTTTAATTCGACGAGTAGTCGTTTGAGACTATTTTTTTTTGTTTTATTCAAATCGGGGAGTTCGTTCAACTCAACGTGGCATGTCCTTGAAGCCGAAGCAAGCCATCCAATCTTGAGCCATGTCGTCGACTGCTTCGCAAGTGAGATCCACCGTTCCCGAGAAACAGGGCCCCCGGAGCAGCTGCAGCTCGAGGTCCGACGGTCCCTAGCGCAGAGTAGACCATCGATGGCGCCCCAAAAACTTACACGGGTGTCCCAAACCCAGTTTTTCATCCCTCTTTGCCTCGAGAACCACATGATGAGCACCAACGAGTCACGACGTCGCTAAGAAAATCGATCGCTGTGTCTCCGTAGTTGCTGCCTGCGTGGGGCTTCGGTGCTGCGCCAGCCACCCGAGACATTCCAGGAGCGATAGCCTTTGCGGCGGTGCCGCGCCCCGGGAATGACGCGGGCCGTCGATCGCCCCGTTGGTTACCCTCTCAGACTGGTCTTCGTTGACCCTTGTGCGTTTTTCGATCGAAAAAGTATTTACGCTATTCCTCGATAGGACCCAAACGCATATTATTCATGAAATTATATTCGAATCGAATCATATATGTTTTTTTTCCTATTCTACAATCATGAAAAAGTATGTTCGTTAAGGCAGGTCCTCAGACCAGCTTTCAGGAATGACCTTTTTTTGCATTCATGAGTTTAAGATATTGTCGGAAAATAAACGGATGGGTGTGTCGGTGTGATAAGCGAAAACTCGCACGTGAGTACGTGGTTTGCTGTACCAGTATAATACTCTGAGTGCTGTGTACCCGAATCAAAAGTAGTTGCCGCCGTTGTTGTAGTATTCCTGATTGTGTGTGGGTATATGCGCAGCGCTGCGGAAACCCTCCAAAGGCACCGTACCGAACCCGACATCAGTACAGCAAAACAAGAGTGCATTATTATTAGACCTCCTGGCGGCCTATTTTTTATCACTTTTTCCCGTGCCTTGCCGCTGTTCCAACACGTACTCGTGGCAGCAAGTAACAAAAACGAAAGCAATCAGCAATAACACAAGAGGATGTGGTACCTACTGTATGACCGTCCGTCGTGTGTATTCGTACTTCAACCCCAACAAAAGTAGCTTGCGTGGTACCATGATCCAGGTACCGGTATATGATCACGATAAAAGAGCGCAGTTTCGGACAAATACGAGGATACGAGGCAGAGAGAGGCAGGAGAGCCACACCAGACGGAAAATTAAGCGTATTGGATCCTCTGCAGAGATGCACCCGACCACAGCTACGAGGGTTTCGCCTGTCTTGTCGGAGCTGGCCGAGAGAGGTTTTGCGCAGCCACATATCTGTTCACAGCTAGTTGCTGGTGCTTGCTGTGCTCCGGGGCTTGCAAACACAGCAAGGAAGGTCAGCCAAGAAAAACGAGCAAAAACACCGGGAATCCACCGTTTCCACATCTCCCGCCCTGCTCCTCACCCGTGACATATTGCTCCGACCGCACGCCTACCGCACGGGGGCCGTCCCAACACGTACGTACGTGCCGTTTCACACAGAGGTCAACAACCTATTTTCATCGCGAGGCAGCGACGCAACCGCGTGTGGTCAGATAGGCGGCTCGATTTTGTCGCGCCCACACATAATTCCTTAGGTGTGCTTGACGAACCACGGAGGTTAGGAGAGATTTAGGCCAATAACCGTCAAACGTGGTCCTTGTATGCTTCGTCTCTATTATGTAAATTGTTTTAGCTCTACGAAATTTCGCTGAACCTCTTGGCATTCCCTTCCACTCATGTTTTTTTGCTATGTCGGATGGAGCAATTCCAGCTCCTTCCCAATCTCCCAACGTATGGGGACGCCTTGTGCACGTACCTGATATCAAATATGATCTACCTGGTACAAGGTACAACTAACTGTGGACGTTTTGTTTTGTCTGAAATCACCGACCAAAGCTGTTTTGTTCTGTCCCGAACGACGGACCACACGAACGAGATACCCACTAACAACACGACGTACCAGTATATTTATTTTAGAGTTGATTGCGAGTAACGCTGACCGTAGAACTCTGTTCGGTTCAAAAAGCACAAATAAATACGGACAACAAGTATTTTTCGTGCACGACTGAAACACGAAAAATTAGAACGCCGGTGAATCTTGAATTGTTCCGCTTTTCCCCAAACCAGCAGGTCCTGCATCTACGATTCAAGAAGACCCCATAAAAATGGAGAAATGTGGAGCGAGCGGCACATGTCGTCAGTTATTTTCCGTTTGCACTTCCACCTCACTTTTCTCTTCATTTTGGAGACCTCACGTACGTCTGGAATTCACGTATAAATATTTCTTCAATGCGTACCGAGGGAGTGCTTTGAAGTGGAAACTCAAGGAGCTATTATCTGTTTCAAGTGCGCCGCTTGATATGCTCGACCGCTACTGCTAAGCCGAAACGATTATCTGTCTACTGGCCCGTCTGCATCAAATCTCAGGTGTGAAAATAAATGCGGAGTATTATCGAGGTACGCGAAAATACGTGTTTGGTATGCACGGGGGAAGTTGACCAATAAGATCAACACGGCTTATAGTCCACAAACCCACAAGTAAGTGCAATCCTTACCAAATAAATCTGCTGTGTACCAGGTATGTATGTTGTAGCAGTTGAATCGCGATCGAGAGGAGTCAGTGATGCAGGGTCGTCAAGATATGCCCAAGGTGGGGTAAAGGCAGATCGAGCTGACTGTTGTGGCATTGGACTATTAATAGTGGGAGCTGCTGATTCCTTCGGGGATCGGTTAGTTTCGCTTTATTAGCTCTATGCGGCGCAACATCTAGGGTGTGGTCTTGAATAAGAGGGGTCGACGGAAATCTAGCGAGCCAGACTTTCGGATTATTGCACCGACTCGTATAATGTCTTGTGACAGACGAGGTGGTCGAGTTCTACTCAAGTCAGTCGGACCTCTTACGGATCACGCGACCGGACACGTTAGCACGGCTGTATTGAACCCCCGAGTTAGATATGCCCTACTTTGCACCACGGAGCTTCTTCTCCGGTCTCTGAAGCTCACGATCATGCGTGGGTGGCGATGGCTCAATGGCTGGAGCCTGTATCGAGTATCATGTGCGTAAGAATCAACAAACATACTGGCAGTCGTTCTTCGTATATAGCAAACCCCTCCGCTTCGAACTTGCGTGTACATCAGTTGGCGATGGCTCCATGACTTGAGCATCCAGCTCAGCCTACGTGTCTCACGAACATAACGGAGCGACATCCTTATCTTCGACTTCAGTACCTCCAGAGGTCTCCGGGTGTAGCCAGGCGTCCCATGGCGGCTTTGCACGCAGCAACACCGATCAAAACATTTCGGACTTTCGTACCACGGGTCAAGTACGAGAAGCAATAGCACGCAGCTCGTGAAACTGAGACTTGTTCTCACAGAACGTAGAGAATACCTACAGTTTAGACTGCTACACTGACTCGTACTTGTATTACACCGAATCGGCAAACGAGTGAGTAGGATATGTATACGGCTGCTGGTACGCGTGTTTAATACTCATACCGTGGCTACGCGATCCAGCGGTCACACATTCTTGCCGATATATAAATAGCGTTTGTCTCCTGATACGGTATGAGAATGTGTCATTATATTTTGCTTTCATTGTTTGTTGTCCGTACAGGGAGCTACAACAGCAGCAGTAGTAGTAAGTAGCGCAACCGTGAATGGAGACCAGCAGGTGTGCGGCAGTGCCTACCCTTCGATACTAATCCAGGATAGATACCGGTCAGGCTCCGTATTGCTGTATGGTTCCTTCGGCCTCTGGTCACCTTAGGCGGGATTTGTTGACGATATTGTTTGCCCAGCAGCACGATAAAGTCCGGTTGTTGTGTAGAGAAGAAGAAAAAAAACAACCATCACACCACCACCAACAACCCCTAAAAACGGGGTAGTGAGGGCGTTTCCTAACTTCCATAAAAAAACGCGGGAACGAGCGGAACGGAACGAGGCTGTTCGCTGTCATTTCGTTCCGTTCCTATCCAGTAAAACGTGTTTAGGTCCATGCAGAATCCTGGGCCTCGCCAGCCGAATCGGCCCAAGCGGTATCTTTTGCACATGCCACGGCAAAGTGTGGTGTCCACTAGAGCCTGAAATCACCTCAAACTCGGGGGGGTATATGATATCGATATATATATACCAGGGATGTCGATATCGCAAGTCGGCACGGTACGTACCGGTTATAACCGCAGATCAGGCTTTGGGGGTGAACCTACCGGTTATCACCGCGCTTACCGGGGGCGAAAACGTCCCATCCCCGGGGTGGTATTCAACGTTTTTTTTTTTAATTTCGTTCGTTTGGAAGCAGCTCGTTGTATTGATGTGGTGTACAGGTATGCATGATGTGCAGCTGTCTTCGCTGTCATGTCTATCGTTTCTACTTTCTACCACGTTACATTGCAGTCGCGAAGCTTTGATGAAGTATTTTTCTAGCTTCTAGTATTCGGTCAGCAAGGTACATACCTGCGGATGACAAAAGCAGGAAGCCAAGAAGAGACAAAAAAAAGAAACAAACAACAACGGCTTCGCTTCGGAAAGAAGAGCATTTGGCCGGTGCTGCGTGATCTGTACAGGCTTCGTGACCAGCTCAAGGAATACTGCGCAGCCGTCGAGACCTTCAGGTTCAGCCGAGAGTGCTGGCCTCAGAGCCCCCCAAGAAGAGGATGTTGAAAAGGCCATGTGGTCTTTGTGTTGGTCAGCTGTATTGCTGTAGGGTGTGTGGTGTGTGTTATGTGTGTGTGCTGCGGGCGCGTGAAGGGGGGCCGCGAAAAGCGGAAAAGAGACCCCCCGGGGACCCCGGAACTGAAAATAACCTGGAATTTCCATGGTACCTACCGCGAAATCTTGTGACCGGCTTAAAACCGGTACTCCGTTATCGATATCCCTGATATATACCCTAGAAAACAACAGGACTTCGTAGAAAAAGTTGATACTTTCTTTAGTCATACCCACATCACGGGTATTTTCTGATATATCTCTATGAAATGTGATATATGCAGGGTATATGATATATGATGTCATATATCGTGTGGTATATTCTACTTTTTTAGTGATATATGATATAGATGGGCTACCGGTCGCCCCGGTAGACCAGTGGTCAGCTTCAAAGACCATTGGTATTGGTACCACCCAAGTTCAAATCCCACGTGGTGAGACTTTATTTGAAAAAATAAAAAGGTACCAATTGCTGAGAGCGCCTTCGTT
>JBBMHQ010072142.1:0-12819 GCA_037834295.1 Postelsia palmaeformis
CTACTCGTACCGCCAACTGCTGCGGCTGCTCAGAATGTGATGTCTTGGTACCTTGATTTTTCCGTGAATTTCTGGCTGTTATTCCTGTCTTCCCCCTCTTATCCTTATGAAAGAAGTCTTGCATTGTGGGTGGGTGATGAGCTTGTTTTATTCGCCCTCCCAGTCTTGCTTTTGGTACTGTTTTCTCCGGGGTATTTCTCCCTCTTTTGCCCTTTCTTTCTTTCCTCCTTGCATGTCCATTTATTTGGCTCATGCTCGAGGTTCGTTTCTATCTTCCGAGCTGTGGCTCCCCTTTTTTGTCTTCGTTTATTTTGGTTTGGTTTATTTTGTTGCTTCTCTCTTTACGATGTATTTTGGTTGCTGGCGTATTATTTATGTTGTGCTTGTCTACCCAGTGCGAGGGCATGGTATTGCGTAGGCTATTGTATTACGATGTGTTAACTCTGTGTCATAGTTTGTGACCACAGAGCTTGTATCTATCTAGGGTGTGAAGAATCAGCACGGACACTGGGGATGCTGGATGGCGACGAGTAGAAGAATAGTTTAGTGTGAAGATTACACGCATGATGCCATTACTGCTTCATACTGAGGTCCCAGCCACCTGTGTGCATTAGTCACGCTGATCCTTGCATGCCTTCCCATCTCTGAATGATGAAAAAATATATATATCGTACTTTCAAGGGCCATACATCTCGCGAACTGTGGAAAATCAACCAGTTTTTAACCCTCCCCGCTATCTGTGCGTGTGTAGCTTTATCAGCTCTGTTGCTGTATATACCTGACATTCGATTTCTACCGTGAAAGTCGGGTGCTTCTGAACAGAACGCAACGATCAAGAGAAAAATGTAACATGTGGACGCTTTCCCGCTTCTCTCCGTCCTCTGTTTTTTTTTTGTTACTACGCAGCAGTGGCAGATTTGTGCTGCAGCCCTGTGTGTAGGGAGAAAAATACGTGTTACTTGTGCAGGCGCCACCGTTGATAGCAAGAACAACAACAACAAAAACGCTCGACCGTGGACCGTTGTGGCTACTTCTGGGGAACGCATACGAAACTCCTCCTGTCGAGGAAGCAGATTCTGGAACCATGGTCAGGGCTCTGACGAGAGCCACACTAGCCTTGCTCGTGCTCGGCGCGCTCAGCACGCTCGGTGGTACGGCTGGGTGGCAGGAGTGCTCCATGAGCCCAGAGGATCGATGGGTGCCCGCGGGTCCAAACAGCCTGCCTGCTCGACTGCTCGACGAATACCATCGGCGATACACCTGTGTCGACCAAAGCGGTACGTGCATCGCACAAAAATCGCCCCGAGTCATTGTCGTGAAACAGGGGGTACCGATAAGTTTTCAACCCCCTCTACAGGCACATCCTAATGGGGGCCCTGTGAAACCCGCCGTGCCGTAGCACGCGTGATCGAGGTACCAAACGCAGCTTGCAAGGAGGTGTTTCGGCGAAGTCCTTGATTTTACAACCGAAGTCCAAGAGTAGGTGTATTTTGAAAAAAATGGATTTGTCGCATTGATTGCATATCAGAGAGTTCTACACTGGTAACACCCCGTGAAAAAAGCGAAGGCATGACGAACAATGTGCGTTCAACCCGTAAGGCCGCAATATTACTATGTCCATGGGAAATCTGGCATGGGTTATAGGCGTGTGGCTATACTGCTTAAATTTAACCTTTCGAAACGTTGCTGGGATTGCGTACAGCAGTACAGCAGTAGTATGTTCTCTGTTCGCAACTTGAAAATATGTTCGTCGAGTTTGTTCCAATCATCAAGTAATTTCACGTAATAAAACACTGCGGGGGTGCAGCAGCACAGCAGCATTGTTCCATTTGCCACTTACTTGACCAACAATGTGTTCGTAGTGTTTTCCTAACCATGCTGTCTATAGACCAGAAGGGAGTTCATAATTCAATGCGGACTTCTGGCGGGCATACTCGTATTACGGTGGACTATAGTAATTAGGACCAAATATTGTGAGTAAAAATAGGTTAATATATAGGTTTTTGTGTGTAGTGTAGGTCCTGTTAACCATGGTCCTCCGTAATAGTAAGATATTGCCGATCAGACCCTGTGAGCTCCTCTTGACGAAGACAGGCCGCATACATTCATGAGGCACTACGGCTGCTGTGTAGCTGTGTGCCGCTTTATGCATACCTCTACTGGCTCTCCGTTTCCGACGATCCACCAATCGAATATCTATCAAGGAAAGGGCGATGTTTACTACTGTATGTAGACTACGTTGCCGGCGTCCCCGATGAGTTCGTAGATAGCCCGCGCGCCTATCAATATCACTTTCGTGGGTTCGAGTCTCACCGAGTGCATGCTCAGGGGCCTTTTCTTGTAAATTGATGAGCGGAAAGCGCGAGAGCGTGAGTTAGCTACATTCGATGAAAATCGACGAGCAGTGGGAATGCTGAACCCTATGCGCGATGGAAAAGAAAGGCACGTACCGGGGGAGAAAAGGGTAGACACCTGTGCCCACGGCTTGCCCAGAAGGTCGTCGAGGGTAAAACCTCTCACCTGGTAGGAGCTAGGCGGGAGAGTGAAAGTGATGAATTAAAAAAACAAAACAAAAAACAAACTACCACCATCAGTCAGTATTATTTGCTGATGCATACTTCAATAATTTTGAGATAAGAGGCCACCTCGGCCATTACGCTGTGGACCCAAATGTATACGCATACTTGGCGTATTGACCCTGGCGAGATTTTCAGGTATGGGGTACTATTTATATGGTACAACGTATGTCTCACTAAACGCCCTGCCTGTGCGATGGAGGAAATAAAAATGATGTGGCTTCGACGCTTCTCTCTCTTTCGTTGTTGCGCTTCCGTTTGTTTGCGTGGTGGTCCCAGGTTCCTTTGCGGCCGCAAGTTACGCGTACGAGTCCAACTGCACATCCAGGACTTTCACGATCCCAGAAATTCAGTCTGTGAGTTCTCACCCGTCCTCGCCACCCTCCTCTCTCTCCTGTCCTGTCCTGTTCTGTTTTGAACCAACTGTCAGGTGATGCCACAAGTACGTGGTACACCTGCGGTATACGTACGTACGTGTTGCGTCTCTGCGTTAGTTTTACGGTGTTTGCTGGAGGGATAAACTATTCGTACTATTACGGAGGAATATAGTTAACAGGACCAACTATTGTCACTATAAATACGGAAATATATAGGTTTTTGTATCGACCGTAGGTCCTATTAACTATATTCCTCCGTTATAATAGTATTTCCGGAAATGTAAGCCAAAAAACGTTGTAAGAATGCCTTTACAACTAAAACGCTTCTTACGCCTACGGACAGAATAGTACGTGGACTATTTTTTTGCGCCCTCCGAGAGCTGGAACAAGGCTTACTCGCTGACTTCGTCTTGATTATACTGCTGCACCGCGACTGACAGTAGACAAAAGCGGGGAGGGGTTCGACTGGTTCGACGGTAGAGGAATCACTTTTTTTGTGTTGTCATCAGCCGTTCAGAGAACTCGGCCAAGTAAGTAGGTACTCTGCTGTTTTGCAGTCGTGAGCTTTGAACATATCTGCGGCTTCCCGATATGCACCGACACACCATTGCTTTTTGCGCCGCACCAGCTGCTGTTTGTTGCTGTTTTCACATCAAATCGTCCTTTCTACCTAGCTTCATCAGTACACACCCAGTGTCCGCCCTGCTTCCTCATCCTGGAGAGATACTGATTTTGTGGTCACAGACTGTGAGACAGAGGGAACCTACAAACAAAAATAAAAAATTGAAGTGTCAAGCAAGTGAAACGCCAGCGTACCCGGTTCCGAGAACACAACAACACAAGCAAGACAGGAAAAATAAAAACAAAAAGACAATAAAACCAGACAAACAAAAATCTGAGAAGAAAAAATACAAAAAAACACAAACGACGCAAGGAACTCAGAAAGGCTATTATGAATAGACGGAAAGCATACGTACCCAGGAAGGTCTGAAACACAATCAAGTCCAATTTCGAAGTGAGGCTCAGAGCTTTTCGTTCGCGTGGCCTGAACGTTTAGCGAAAACCATACCATCATACTCCACCCCTTTCTCCCGGGGGAGACAAAGCGAACTGCCTGCAACGCGACACCCCTCGATGTTCAATACCTGGTACCATATGTTTTAGTCAGCGACTCACTATTCTCATATTTACCTGGCGCCTTATTGCAGTAGTAGTTCTACGAGCCCATTGGTAGGGGGGGGGCACTAGCTTTGATACCGGGGGCATCGTGCATAAGTTTCGGTGCTGCACAGCCTGCTGCCATCATAATAAGCGTATCCTGTCCCTAACGCAAATGGCTCACTTGGTACCAAGCGCAATGCCACTAGCGGGGGACATCCATTGGGGGAAATAACAGTCCCAACTATTCTAGTACTTGAGACTTGACACACGACTTGAGACTTGACACACGAAGCATACTGGGTTGCGTAAACTCCCTTCTTCACGGAAAACTGCTGATGATAATCTCACAGGCATGCTTACTCGGAGTACAGTCACGCACCGGTTGCTGGGGGGGCGTCTGTGCACACTTGATAGTACATAAGTATATGCGATAATTCGATGATTTAAAATGTATATGCTACGGTGCGTGCGTATGGTAGGGGAGTCGATGGTTATGCGATGAGGTATGCGCTATGAATATGATGAGGCAGGCCCTACGGTACGTACGTACGACACCGGTACACCGAAGCATCAATGATACTCCCCGAACGAGCAGCTCTCTAATCTCACTGAAAAAATAAGTGACGGAGAAAGGAGTGAAGGCGAGCAACGCAACGGCCTACGTTATTAGTGGCATACAGTCTATACTACTACTGCCGTAAACATCAACGATATGAACTTGTCCTTCGTTTTTGGTTCATCAGTCAGACATGGTGTTTGTTACCTCTGGCGTAGCACGTGTCTGACAAGTTGCGTGTGTTCCCCGCCTCCGACCCTCTTTGCCACGGTGCATGCCTTTGGATGCATGCATGCTCTTATATAGTGCTTGAAAGGGAGGCGCGTGATTTTTGTGGGAGATTCCTTGGCTGTCCAGCAGGGCGACTCAATGCTGGGGATGCTGGGCTGGAATGCGGGCTTCCTGAGGCAGGGAGATCCCCGTAGCGGAAAGGTACGACCACGGCGAGATGAGTCACCTGAAAATCAAACAGGCGTAGTGCGATCGGGGGGGAGGGGATGTTTGGGACCAATCCCTTCTGACTCACGGAGGGGGCTCCCGCACTACTAGGAGATATTTCGTACCTCAATTAGAGAACATGGTCTACGTAGATTATCTGTATCCCGGCCTGCTCTTAGTTAGGAACGCGTTGCAGGGTCTGTATCGTACGGAACCACAGTCCAGGAACAATGTACGCATGTGCTGCATTACGTAGATCATGCAGATGGCGCGGTTTCCACGTGACAACACGAGCAATATATATATATACATCGACGATACGGGTACTCATGGAGATCAGGAATCCATCTACTCCGAGGGATCTCTATACCATGAAGGAGTAGTCGATGATCTTTCCGAGGGGCGTTTTTTTCGGAATCCTTTCAGGGTGTTTAATTTATGTTTCGACATCTAAAACTACAGCACCCATCGCACCACCAACATATAGCAGTTTCTATTACACCAGTATATGCACCATAAGACGGTTCACTAAGTTGAGCGTACCTTGCACGCCATGTCTACGTACGTGTGTTGTTTGAGGCGCTGCACTGAAGGCTTACTGCGCTTGAACGGATGAGGCTCGAATTTAGATACGAAGGGCGCGAACGCACCGCGTGCCGAACGCAATTGCCGTTTTTGAGAGGTGCAAAGCGGTTCCTCGCGCTCCTACCGTGCATCAGTACACGCGCCAGCGTAACTGCGTACAGTAGTATTTTCGTACGCAGCATACCTGGATAGCATGCTTTCGGTTTTGATGCTTCTTGCTACGTGCTGCACACCGACATCGAAGTACGATATCCGAATCTCTCGAGCCCAGGTTACAGCCCGCATCTTGCTACACCGACATCGACGTATGATATCCGAACCTCTCGAGCCCGGGTTACGGCCCGAATCTTGCCTAGTATGCCCCCCCCTTCGTCCTGAGGAATCCAGTGAATGGCGTTGATACGAACACTTGCACTGTCCGAGAACGTGGCTGCATTCCGTTCGATAATCCGCACCACATTTGGACCTTGCCAATGCGATCAAGGCGGGGCCTCCACATTGGCTGCAGCCTTGACATTTTTGTATTTTAGGTCTCGAAGTCTTGTCACAGAACATATCGCTTGAGCTCATAAAATAAGCGCACAAAACCCGTGTTGTCAGCGTTTTGACTCCGACGGGCTCCGAATGCGCTTAAGGCGTGTCCGAACAGAATCGAAATCGAAGATCGAATATTTCGAATTCGGTACAAATTAGCCGAGGTGTCCAGACAGAATCGAAAAGCGAAAATAGAAACCCAGGCGAAAGGCAACGGAGCGCACAACCCACTTGGGCTGATGACGCGGCGTTTGCTAGGGTTATTCAGTTCAGTCGATCGTTTCAGACATACATTCATGGGTTGGATTTTTTTTGTAGGATGTTCCCTAGATTATGAAAGCAATCAATCCCATGAAAGCGCAATTATTATCGCTGTGAAAGAACCAGGGACTGAAAATACTTTTTTTATACCTCCCGTAAGTATTGCCGGTTCGAGTAACTCTGCGGGTGGGGTAGCGAGCGGAGCAATTTTCTGATCGGCTGCAGCCATAGGGTTCACCCAGTACAACCAATCAGCTGCCGATGTTTGACGGTTTGGAGTTTTTATAAGTTACTCAATCAATTTGGATCATCGCAAACACCCGCATTAATGGAGGCGTTCGTTCTCGACGTTACGGCCAAGCACGCCGATTGCCATCAGCGGTGCTGACAAAACGTACATGGGCATACAGTTGTTCGTGTAATGAATCGATGACGAGTTCACGACCCTTTAGGCCGTCAGATGCCACGGCTGCTGCTGCTGCTGCCGCCGCCCCACCGCTGCCACTGCTGCTGCTGCTGCTGCTGCTGCTGCTGTGTGGATAGCGCGTATTCTCAGCGTTTTCACTGCACCATGCATGTAAAATTTCAGCCATACATGCCACGCCACTCATTGCCGAACGAATTCGCTGATCAAAACGCCGTTTTCTTTTTTCATTTTTGCGCTCTACCACCTTGGTAACCAATTTAAATACTGTCAAAACATACATTGATACATATCTGCTTCTGGCACTCGAAACAAATGCGGGGACCGCGTGGTATCGAAAGTGGGCGATCTTGCCGGACGGGTCCCGCGTGCCCGCGCTGTACGAGTGCTGGAGACAGCCGGTTAACACCGCTCACGGCTGCGAGCGCTGCTACGACGTCTTCGGGCGCGACTTCCCTCCTGACAAAGAGGTGCGGATCGCGTTTACGATAGGAGAGGAGGGGTGTACTCGTTTCGTTGCTCGTCGGAAGTTGACCGGTCACCCCGCATGCATACCTTCCGGGGCGGAGCACCATTCTTGCTTCCCTATTGAGACACCTCTGATTTGTTTCAGACGCCTATGGTTTGTTTTTTCACGTTCTTATTTTTAAATATTTCGTACGGTTGGGGAGGAGGGGTTAGGGGTGCAGCGGCTCAGGGTCACTCGCACGAATGTGACTACCCTTTTGTATGCAGCGTCAAGGTTGTCAGCGTTCCTGTGTTTCGTGATACACAACTGCACAAGCTAAGATGGAATTTCTTGTTACGCTACCCCCAAACATATATATACATACATATATATATATATACTTCGTACCAGGTATATATTACTATATACATATTTCTATTGTGGTTGTCATCCGACCTCAAAAGTGTTTTAGCATGAAGGAGCTCAGGCCGCGATCACTCATCAATACTCTCCCCAAGAAAAAATGAAAGCTCAAGGGCCCCCTAAACATTAAAAGGATAGAAACCCTTCTTTGGTTGGGGTACAGAGCTGATATCAATTTTGTACGAGATTGTAGCCCGGTTTGGGGACAGACTGTTCATAAACTACCTATATTGCGAGCGGTTCGTCCTCGACACGAGATTGCCGTCCTAAATAAGTCAGAATCGCTCGTGGAAATGATGGAACTATACCTTTTCTCCCCCCCACCAACGAACGGTAGCCTGGGTCTGTGGGCTTGAGCGTCGAACAATCCCAGAGTTCCAGAGTATTCGTCGTCGCATGCGCGTATTGCCCAGTACATCAGTAGCATTTGTCTCGTTTTATATTTTCGTGCCTCTTTTTACAACTCGTTCATTGACGCACGCATTCTTCTCAACTTTCGTTTCACGCACGGCGTGACTGCAGTTACACTAATGAATTGGTCAATTTTGGGGTACGGAAGGGCAAACCTGTCATGAAATACGAACCCCAGCCTGGAATACTTCGACTGAAAAAACAAAAAAAATGAGACTGGTAAACGGTATGGGCCCGCCACAACAAGAAACGCCGAGTCTGGACACGCCTGAGGTTTTATTCGGGCGCCATGTTTGAACAACCTTGAGCAAAAGCTTTTATAAAGGGTTTAGTGTAGATTTCCACCATTGAACCGTTTTCCTTCACCTTATTTTCTTAGCGTTCTCTGAAAGTGAGCATTATGTTCTTATTCGGCACTCCTCATTGACGGACCTGCACAGTTCTGTAAGAGGTAAATGGGCCGAGTATCCCTGATCATCATCGTGGAATCACCGAAATGGTACCCGTTGGTTCGAAGGCCGAGGGGGCGTTCGATTCAATCGCTCCCCATCATTACGAGAAGGTCACGCCGCACTATTTTCGTGTTTATCTGGCTCATTGAGTACCAGAGGGCATCGTGTACCCGGTAGCCGCGTGCGTGTGTATCAGTCGAGTATGCCGCATGGCCATAGCACAACCGAATAAGCGGTCACGGCAGCGGCAGCGGCTACGGTGGCCCGCTTGAAAACGGCGAGAGAGGGCATTATCGATTGGCGGCAGTGTTCGCCAAAGCGTCGGGTGAAGGTAGTTCGGGCGTAGCAGCAAATAATACTAACACCGCCGAATATTGGGAGTGACGAGCGCCGACCCTCACCAAGCGCACGCACAATTTATACCCGCGACCCCATCAAGGTTCCATCACCTGACAAGTGAGATTCACCCCGACTTTACTGCAAGTCACCTCCCTCCGAACGCCACAAGGTTCGGAGGCGTGTTGATCTTTCGTACGCATAGCTTCCTATATTTTGTATGAAAACCAAAAAATGTTTATTCGCTATTTACGTCGGCGCATTTTATAGTAGTTGTCGTCCAAGTTACCTCTCGTGCGCATACCAGTATCGGACGGCGAACGAAACCGCTGCCACGTGCTTATCGGTCGTATTCGCATTCGTTTTTGGAACCGTTTGGTCTACACCCTTTTAGCCGGTAGACAACCAAGTACCTACTATCTAAGTCTTTATTTATTTTTCAAATGCCCGCAAAATGAGAAGGACTCCCGTCCCATAGAGGTGGTGAGAAAGCTCCTTCGAAGGCGGGGAGTCGACTCCGTCGATTCCTACTGTTTGCGGGCGCAAAAAGTATATCACGCTCCTTCTCACCCCCCCCCCCACCATGCAAGCAATATCTGCCTGGTCGGTGGAAACCCGACATGCTATGTCCCGGCGTTTTAGGGATGCGAGGGTCTGTGGTCATACGACTATGGCTTTCCACGAGATCGAGTACATTTCGTCTATCGAGTACCCCCGCCCCCTCCCTCGACGTCCGATGCCCTTCCTGGACAAGAAGAGTTTTCCCGAAAAAGAAGCGGCAGCCAAGAGGCTACAGCCTCACTGGGGGGTGGGCGCCGGGGGCGGGCATCGTCGTACGTCGATGCCGGAGCTGGAGGGTCACACGGGCGTCATCGGGCAGGCACGAGAGTGGTCAGAGGAACCCACGGAAGAGGGGGGGGGTATCGGGGGGACGGGAGGCGACGGGGAAAGCAGTTCGCTGCACATGCGGATGTTCTCTCGGCCGGCAGGAGATGGCTGGTGAGTGTCGTGGTTCGAAGGGGATGCGTCAAGTATATTTTTATTGTCTTGGGAGGCGACACGTGCTGCGCGTACTCTTATCGTAGCACGCGTCGATTTCTTCATTGGTGCACGCCTGGCGCATGCTGCGGTAGAGAGGTGGCATGCTACAATTTCCCAAGGATAATTTTCCCCCTGAAATATTTTATGCCTCACCCGAAAACTTCAATTCGGGATAAAATGTTGCTGTTGGATGGGCGATTGATTGGTGATTTACCAGTGGCCGTCGGCGCCAATTGTCAAGGCCTTTGTCCGTTGGGCTTAGGTTGAAAGGTTAATCGATTACCTACTACCCAAATGTATGCCTAATGACGCCATACCGGAACCGCACACACCGCGTGTGACGAGATTGGGCAGATGGTTTGGTTGAGCAAAGTCGCCGTCAGACAAACAAAATTGTCAAAACGTGCAACCAGTGTGGCCATAGTACGCGCCCCCCAATGGGATTTTTACTCGATTCAGTCAGGAGTATTGTCTGCCAATCAACTTCCGAACATGTTTCCGATAGGTTACGTGGCTGAAAGAATAGACGTTTCACATTTCGTTACTACGATGCTGCCAAGTGTACTGCCATCTTCTCCATGGCCGGTGTGGTCGACACTGAGCGTCGTCCTTTTTATTATCGCTGGGGTGTGAGGGGCACAGCTGCTGTTGCTTCGATGACAACGCTATCCATGCGCATGCCAATCGAAGAGAGTCGTGACGGTCCCAGCAGAAACGCCGGGCAAATTTTGTCGCTACGCCGGGGACAGCCCTACGATCTCTGGGTATTTTTCGTCCTTGTTGCACCTCTAGTTGACGTTCAATATCCTTTCGAGTTTGTGCATGAATAAGCACATCGCACTTCCCATTAGCCCTGGTGCAAGCGAACACCGTTCGTGTTCCATAGGGTGTTTTATGCTTTCGTGCTGATATTTTCAACCTTGTCAGCGTCGCCGCAGTTTTTTTTTTATCCGCAGTAGGGAATACCCTCGAAATTTCGCCCTTTAAAAACAAACATGAATCATTTTCGCAGATGTTGTAGGAAACATGTGCAATGTTGCCCGTTTTGGAGGGTCCCCTTCAGCCGATGACACCTCCCAGCTGCTGTCGGTTGTACATGATGTTGAATGTTGCTGCCGTCGACGTCCCCTCACAAGCACAAAGTTGTGGCTTGTGGGCGGACGAGGTGAGCTTGTGACTGGAATTGGCTCAGTATGCGTGACCACATCTATCAGAGGGGAAGTAGCCTTCGAGTGTGGGCCGGCGATAATACTTCTGTTCGATTGGCCTCAGAGAGAGGTAGGTGCCACTATTGACGGGAGTGGGATCACTATAACATAACCCTTGTAGGGCCACCGTCTCTTTCGAGGGGTCAGGTTAAGGTCCTTGCGTTGCACCCACAAAGAGACACTCGACCGGGTTTCACCTAGTACGGGGGCCATAGTAAACAGGACACACGGTACACACTAAAACCTATATATTTCGCTTTTGTTACAAACATCATTTATTTCGTCCTATTTACTATGGTCCCCCTCAATACCCTGTATACGTATCTGCAGCAGTAGAAAAAACAAATTATGTTTTAGATGTTTGGTTTCGTACACATGTACACCGCCATGGATTTGTTTGCTGTGTTGCACCAACCGAACGAAATTCAAGCCTAGGCACGATGACGGTGCGCAGCCGCGAACGCCCAAGTGGCGTCAAAGCTGCAGTGAATTTGTTTGTGTTCCGAACCTCAACCGCCGTAGAGCGCCCGTCGAGTGTGGATTCTGCCGACACCGCGAAACCTCGAGACGACCCGGGATCGGCTCAACAGTATCTGGAACTGCCATTCAGGGGGCCGCTCGGCTTACTATACCGGGAATGTTCCTGCCCCTGTAACTGCCGCAGAGGCGATCCTCCATGGCTGCACCTGCACACACATCGGTTGCGACGTCTGTGTGCACAAGGCTCAACGGAATCCATCTCGAGCGGGATTTTTAGAGGCCCATGAATACATACGTACCAGGTACCTGTAGACACGTCGAGGTATGTTTATAGATACAAGAGGTGCACTGGCTCCGGATTTCAGCCGTAATAGTGGTAGTCTCGAAATACGTGTCTCCATAGCAATGAGCGCGTGAGAGCGGGGACGTGTAAAACGCCGCGCGCCAGCGATCGTTTCCTTCGCTCTCTCTTTGGTGAAGATAAAATGGATGCGATACAAGCACACCAGATGTACTTCTACCCATTGTCTGACATGCGCTGGTGACGCGACCGGACACCGGAACAGGTTGGGCCGAGTGCTCGCGGACTTCAACGAGACTAGGGCCTCTGACATTTTCGTATTCAACTTCGGGGCGCATTTTCCCGGAACAGCGGACGGCGAGGAGAACTTCAAGTGGGAGGTGTCCCGCGTGCTCGATGACATGGCCACTCTTGGCGAGAAGGCGACTGTTGTTTGGAGGTAAAGACACATGCTACAGTGGCAGGCATAGGCGCACGATCCAGGGTAAAGTAGGATCAGGTACCTCAACGTTCACTCCCACGCTTAGGCCGTTTGCACAAGTGGCTCTGCGCTTGACTCGGAAACGGGAAACGCCATATATATGTTGTTGGTGCAGGATAAGCGCAACCAAACGGATCACGCCAGCAGCGCATACCACCAAAGATACAAGCGTGAACTCTCAACCCCAAAAATAAAATGGGGTAGGGTAGCCATTCTCTTCGCCCGAACAGCGTCTGAGATGCTGAGAAATGAGCCCTGGTCGCGCACCCAAACGTTCTGAGGTTTATCTAACCAGCTACAGCAAGTCTGGGCCAGATTCATTCTGA
>JBBMHQ010072153.1:0-12818 GCA_037834295.1 Postelsia palmaeformis
CCCCCCCCCCGATCCGACCCGTGAGGTTTAACCTGACCCGCGAAAAGCCCTGGAATTTAGAACATATCCTAATACGAGAAAAAAAAGTCTTTTTTTATTCGGTAAAAAAAAAGACTACTGACTGTCGTACCGGTACACAATACTGCAACACGCACGACTGCTCGCGTTGTACACGAGAAATAACATAAATAACATACTGTGAGTTTAATACAAATAAAAAACTGCGAGGAGAGGCCTCGTGATCGTAACCTTCTAGATTTGTCTGCTGAACAATCTGACGGCTGGAATCGCGTGGTAAGGATCAGCTGGTGGGGATACGAGTAGCACATGAAGCACATGAAGCACATACGAAAATACTCGCCAAGTCAGGAGTAACTTTATTATCGCGGCTGAATCTCGGTTCGCTTCTGAGTAAATCGCATACCTGGTACGGTATTACTGACTGCTGCAGCAATAGATGTTCACTATAGTGAGGGGTAATAAGTGAAATAGTTTTGGAGGTACTGCGAGTACTGGCGGTACTTCAGGGTTCGAAACTGCTCGCACTGCGAGTACTCGCAGTATGTCGGGGTTCTGATACTGCCGTGGGTGTTTCACTTATTTCTAAGCCGAGTATTCCGGGGTTCCACACTGAGAATACTGTTCATGCTCGCAGGACTTTGAGGTTTCGTTCTGTCTTGGGATCGAGACCAGGTGTCCGATACTGCTCATACTCGCAGTGTTTCAGGTTATATACTGCGGACAATACTGCCTGTACTCTCGAGTATTTCGTGGCTTGGTACTGCGCGTACGGCTAGAACTCGCGGAAGGTTGGGTAGATACTGCTAATGTTGGCACTACATCGGGTGGTCTTGTATTATAACACGGATAAACGAGTACATCCACCTATAGGTGAAAGTGCAATCCAGAATTTAAGTCGGGTCTGAGAAAAGAGGCCGGAAAAATCGGAACGTAATTTGACAGATACGAAAACTGAGAACTGAAACTCGGCGTCGCCTTCTTCCTGCGCTTATAGGCATTGGCTTTATCCTGTTCGTAGTCAGATATCGAAACGTGAATGGTAGACGTCTTTTTACGTGTATTGTGTATCTGCTGTGTAATCAACTACTGTACCGGTTGCACTGAATCACTTATGTATATTTTCCTATCCGGAGCATGCCGGAGCATACCGAATGCCGGCACCCGTGCAGAGCCCTTGTACTGGAAGCATTTCTTGGTACTCCGAGTCGGTATTCCGAGTACTCTCGTTACTCGCAGTACCAACGGGCGAAATACTGCCAGTACTTGACAGTACCCGCAGTACAGAACCCTGAAGTACTTGACGTACATCAGTATTCCACGTACCACTGCTGTATTACCGAACAACAAAACAATGCGAGTACGGCAGTACCCGAAGTACAGAATCTCGAAATACTGCGAGTGCTCGCAGTGCTCCGCAGTGCATAACAGCTCAAATACTCGGGAGGACATGACTTGTATATACAGCTGAAGTATGTTCTTTCGGAAATACTAACTTACTTTACTCTCAGGTACTGGTGGTGATGATGTTCTCACATCAGCTCACCTCTCTGAAATTCTACCTGTTGTCACAAAACACAGGCTATCAACAGAAACATCTGCCTATTGTACGTACCCTGGGTAACGTATTTAGGAAATGTACCTCTGGAGAGTGTTAAAATCCCGTTCCCTGTGCGGTTCGATTTTCGAGCTTCAGATTTCGACTCGATCGCATTTTCACTGCCGTGGACTTGGCAAATGGAGACAGTCTTCTGTTAGTCTTATGCCATAAGATCAGATTTGACGTGCGTGCAGAGATTCGAGCAAACGCCGAGACCCAACTACTGCTGTTGTTGTGGTCTGGTGCCGTGAACAGACGCGCGACATGCGCTGCACTGCGCGCAGGGCCCAAGCGTCTGAACCAAGGCTGACTGCCTCTGGTCTGTTGTCTGGCGGGAAGAGACGTGGCGAGTGCGCCACTACTGTAATACAGTCGACCTGTCTTAGTATTTCGGGTTTCACAATGTAGCTGCCACTGCTACTGCTACTGCCGCTGCTGGACAGCAGTGTAGTCTACGAGTACCCATCCACGAGAGGTGCGCGCCGAACGCGCTTCTGTTGGTCTCTAGGCCCGAGCAAGCGTCAGCCGACTCAAGCCTGGCCACGGAGGGACGCGTCGCCCGCCGACCGCACGTCGGGCGCGAAGAAACGTCGCTATGCAGCGGTCTGGCCATCCAACTCATTGATCATCGATCGTTCTGCTGCCGTTTGCTGTCGTGGGTCGTGGATAATAATGAGGAGCCTCAATATATGCTATTCTATGACGGGCCGGGTGTATGCCCGTGTGGGTGTACCCATAAACGGACAAAAAACTGTTCTGAAAGCTGCCACAGCGTGGGTTTATTGAACGAATCCTTAATATTGAGGTTTGTCCGCCCGTCCGTCCCTCCGTCCGTCCGTTCGTTCGCTTTTGTTTTTTGGGGTGCGACGCGTACACTGAACCGATTCAGACACGCTCGGGACTGATGGACGCTCGCTATTTTTGCGCACCGTCCTGTACTGCTCATGTCGAAAGCCGTGCCGAGATCGGAGAGCTAGGCGGTAGTGACTGTCATAATAGGTTGCCAATCATTTGTCACTGGAAAAAGGAACAAATACAGTCACTGGCATAGGTAGTGACGCTCTCTCGAGCAGCAAGTCACACGCACCAAGTGACACACACGCAGATTTGTAGCTGCACCACGAGCGAACGCCACCACCACCATCACCATTACAGGGGACCATAGTTAATGGGACCAAATATTATTACTAGAACTAGGTAAATATATAGGATTTTGTGTGGACCGTAAGTCCTATTAACTATAGTATGTGCCCCGTAATAGCAGCTATATCGAAGATGCCCAGTCTGGCAATAGTCCTATCCTGGTGGTGTTGGTCCTGGTAGTGTTGTTGGTACCTCGTATATACAGCAGCAGTGCTTCGTACCTCGTACATAGAATGTACCAGGTACGAGGTGCCTGGTAAATACAGCAGCAGTGCTTGGTACCTGGTATGTACCAGGTACTGTTTTATAAAAATACATATTTATCCAATATTCTGCACTTGTACAGATGACTCAAAAAAAAGGAGAAAATACGCGTATTGAGAATCGACCTCGGGCACAAGTTCGGCAGGGATAAATGCTACCACTACACCACAGGCGTCACGAGATGAGACAATAGGAGATATTTTAATATATAGTTGGTACAATATTGCACACCTTGGACAGATCAGCTCACCGTAGCTCGAGCTAGCTCTTCTCGGGGGTAGCTCACCAGTGGGCTATATGAGTTACATGAGCTAGCTCATCCGCCTCCGGCTAGGCGGTAGCTCATCTGCACATGTTTGAAAAGCTTGAGCTATAGAGGACAGCTCATCTGCACATAAATGCCCAGTGTGAGCTATAGGAGCTACATGAGCTAGCTCATATGCCCCCGAGATGATCTAAAGGCGGTAGCTCATCTGCACAAGTTTCGAATGCTTGAGCTATAGGCTGTAGCTCATCTGCACATGTTCTCAAAGCTTGAGCTATAGAGGACAGCTCATCTGCCCATGCTTTCAAATCTTGAGCTA
The DNA here is from genome assembly GCA_037834295.1 of Postelsia palmaeformis. Taxonomy (NCBI): domain Eukaryota; class Phaeophyceae; order Laminariales; family Laminariaceae; genus Postelsia; species Postelsia palmaeformis. Next base: position 3,610 of record JBBMHQ010072153.1, read on the forward strand.
TAGGCGATAGCTCATCTGCACATGTTTTCACAGCTTGAGCTACAGGCGGTCGCTCATCTGCACATGTTTTCAAAGCATGAGCTGTAGGCGATAGCTCATCTGCACACATTATCAAGGCTTGAGCTATAGAGGATAGATGAGCTAGCTCACGAGCTGTATAAAATTGAATAATAAAGTGAATACCATACCTTACACGAACGACGCCAACACAAACGACCATACTTCTTTTGTACGTATCAGGTACAGTATGTGATATGAGACCGGCGCTTTTTCTGTTCTGAATGTACCCAACGAATGGGTATAGGTCGACGCGCGGCAGAATTGATTTATTCGCTTTTTTACAACAACAGCTATCGGCTGGCACCGCACACACAACACAAAACAACAAGCGCTAGTGCTTACACACAACACAACACCGACACCGAACAGCAGCACCCCTAGCATGGCCACGACGCGGGGCAGTAGCCCTAGAAGCGGCGCTTCGGCCGTAGACGAGGCTGCCGGCGGACAGCAAGGGGGTTCATCCATTGATGTGGACCCCTCCACGAGCCATCGATGTGGCTAAGGACCACGATCAGACCCAGGGTGAAAACCGGGTGCGTGGTTGTGGTTCGGAGGCCGTGCGGTCATAGGGCAGTAGTTTCAGTTTGTTATCGTTTCCCGTCTATACCATGGTGCAGCTGTACGAGCTCATCGTCCAATCCGTATGCCTCTCTGGAGTACGTACATGTATGTGGCAAGCTGTAGCTGGGCAGGATTTAGGGTTTCATCGCTCGTGCAGGTGTTTTGTGTGTGTGAGTACAGCAGTAAACAAACAACGAGAACGATTACAGCAGTTTCTGTTTTCGTTGACAGCTGATGCTATCTTGCCGATGTGATGTGTGCACGAGATGCCTCGCTTGTTCCGCGCTCTTACGCGTGCTTGCATCTTCTCACGCCGTGCTCACCAAGACGAGGCCAAGGAGACAGCCATGCGTGATATACCAACACCAAGCGGGTTCCGGCGGTGTACCGTACCGGGAAAAACGGGCACCAGGTATATCGTGTACGAACATGGCACGCGTGGCTCGGGTACTGCTGTCTGTGCCAGCGTCTTCGGCGATCCTCGAGAGGGACTTCAGCACGGCTGAGCGTCTTATCACCGGGTCCCGGAGCAGTCTCTCTGCGGCCTAGGCGGAGATGGTGCTATTCCTAAACGGAAACCAAGACTACATTCCTATTAAAGTGCCCGCCCTGTCATCTGAGCAGGCGCGTCAGGCGGTACCTCGGAGGCTATCTAACCCTACGGTAGAGGTGGAGGCCCTCTTTGCTGGTGAAGCGGTTGCGACGAATCACAAACAAACTCATGATCCGTCTCTGACCGCAGCGACCACTGCAACGGCCGCCCAACCTAGTTGTAGTTGAGGCAAGTTGAGGTGGGGTATGTGGCCGGAGGATCTGCGTGGTCATTGTCATGGGCTCCAATGGGCTTGGTTGGATTCCGGCATGCCGAGAACGGTATTGAGCAATTAATTGTATCAGAAGAGCACTCTCTTGGCTTTGTTCGCAACAAGTTCTTCTTTCAAGATTTTGCACGCGCAAATTTGCACCGAGTTCGTTCTGCACCTCGAGCTCTGCAACGGACTTTACTCATCCAAATCATTGTGTTGTTGTGTTGTCAACACTTCGTTGTGTTTGACGTCCGTCTTGGTCCGACCGCTTTCCTGTCCAACTTATATGCAGATAAAACACACCACCAAGTTGCACCAACCAACCCAGACTACCCTCCAACGCACCGCCAACGCTGCAGCACCGCTCATCCAACCAAGTTATCCATGAAACACACAAACAGCACCCGTATATGGCTCGTGCGCATGGTTTCGACAACGTCTTGCTGAGAAACTGACGCCCTAAAGCCTGAAAAATAACTTTCAAATTTGACAAAAAAAAAATGAAATCAAGCCGTTTTAGGGGGTGGGTGGGGGGGGGGGGCAAGGTGTGGGTCCAGGAATTTTTTTCTAGACGCCCTTGGCGTGCTGCATGTTATATTTCGCGATAATTTACAGCTTCAAGACCATCAACTCTGTTTGCATGCCCGTTTTTTTCTCGAACAGCAGGTGTGCATTGGTCAGCCGAAGCCAGGTCAGCTGTTGCTGCCCCCCGTCTGGACTGCCCCAGGAATTTCGCTTCGAACTCGTGGAGACGATGCCGCGCTGCCACCGCCAGCAATGCAAAGTGTCTGCAAGCTTCAACTTCAAAGGTAGCAAGACGCCAGAATATTGCAAGCATCATGCTGAGGACAGCATGGTGAACGTCGTCAGCAAGCGTTGTTTGCATGACCCCTGCGAGAAGACGCCGACCTTAGGTTTCCAGGGAAGCAAGACTGCATTATGCTGCAAGAAACATGCTGAGAACGGCATGGTGAACGTCCGCGTCAAACACTGTTCGTATGAGACCTGTGTGACGATGCCTAGTTTCAACGTCGAGAGCAGTAAGCGGCCGGCGTTCTGCAAGGAACATGCTGAGGACGGCATGGTGATCATCACCCACAGGCGTTGCTCGTTCGGTACCTGCCTGACCATGCCGAGTTTCTGTGCCAAAGGCAGCAGTATACCGGCGTTCTGCAAGAAACATCCTGAAGACGGCATGTGAACGTCAGAGCCGGGAGTTGCACACAAGGCACTTGCACGACCGCACCAAGCTTCAATGTCGAAGACAGCAGTAGGGCGTTTTTCTGCCAGCAGTATGCTGGGGACGGCATGATGAATGTCCGTACCGAACGTTGCTCTCATGGTACCTGCGTGATAGCAGCAAGGTTCGATGTCGAAGGCAACAGGACACCGGTGTTTTGCAAACAACATGCTGAGCACGGCATGATCAACCTCCGCAGCCGATGTGCACGGGCTCGTATACGGAGATTGCGTTGTTCATTTTCGAGGGCACAAAAACGCCGGTGTACATCGCGAAACATGCTGAGGGCGGCATCTTCAACGCCAAATACAAGCGTTGTTCGTATGACTCCTGCGCGAGCAGCCGAGTTTTAATGTCAAGGGCAGCGGCAAGGGGATCTTCTGCAGGGAACATGCCAGGGATGGCATGATGGACGTCCTCACCAAGCGCTGCTCACGTGGTACCTGCATGAAAGCCCCCTCCTTTAATGTCGAAGGCAGTAGGACGGTTTCGTTCTGCAAAGACCACCCTGAGGATGGTATGGTGAACATACGCGGCAGACATTGTTCACATGATAGCTACAGAATGCTCGCGCTCTTCAAAGTCGATGGCAGCAAGTCGGCAGGATTTTGCATGCAACACGCTGAAGACGGCATAGTGCCCATTTTCATCCGTCGTTGTTTGATACAATTCTGCCCAAGGCAAGCGAGTTTTAACTGCGTGGACAGCAAAACGGCCTTGTTCTGCAGGCGTCATGCTGGTCATGCCATGGTCGACTTCCGCCGGAAATGTACACTAGACTCTTGCCTGAAGAAAACAACTTCCAACTTCGAGGGCAGCAGGAAGCCGTCGTTCTGCGAGCAACATGCTGTGAGCGGCATGGTGTACATCTTCGTGAATAGATGCTCACAAGGTGAATGCACGACGATGCCCCGCTTCAACGTCAAGGGCAGCGAGATACCGGCGTTCTGCGAGAAGCATGCTGAGGGCGGCATGGTAAACATCCTTCACAGCTGTAGTTGCTCCCATGGTACCTGTGTTACGTCGTCGAGCTTCAACGTCAAGGGCAGCAAGAGGCCGGCGTTCTGCGAGAAACATGCTAAGGATGGCATGGTAAATGTCGGCCGCAAACGTGACTCCCGGGATTCCGGCGTCGTTGCGAGGCACCATCACAAGGGCGACGTTGAAGCTGTCGGCAAGAGAGGCCGTCGGGCTTTGCCGTAGTTAGGTGTTACCCCGGGTATCGTAGGAAGAACCGCCAGTCGAACACATGAAGTCGATATTTCAACGATGGTCCTCTGAATCCAGATTGTTGTGTCCCTGACTTCAACACTGCTCAAGTATTCAAAAGGCATGAACATCGCCCTCTACTTTCACTGCCGTCGAATGCGCTGCACACGTGATGTGGTCGGACAGCAATAGTAGTTAAGCGCGATCCAAGGGCCGTAGTGGAAATGTCTACTTACAGGCGTGATCAGGAGGGACGGCCGTTTATTCACGACGGGCCGCTGCGCTGTCTCGCCCAAACTTCTTTGAAGAAGGTGGCTTCGGTCCAGGAGTTAGCCGGCGGAGATAATGTGCCGGAAACATTATGTGACTTGTACAGACTAGTCTCTACAGATGTGGAGACAGGGTCCCTTAGTGTCATATCCAGTGTACTCTACTCTTTCGGTATTCGCCGTCGTGCTCGCGGTTATTTGTTTTAGGAAAATGGTCATATGGGGGTATAACCCTCGAATTTTTAGCCTTTTGGGGGTATAGGCAAGATGCGCCCGCGGGAGGCGTTCCCACGTACCCCAACCGGCTCCGAATGCAATTATGACGGGCTGGAAAGGTGCCCGCAGGCCATGCCTAGCACGCCCGTATCTTTCTTTTTCTTCCGGGCACGTTGTTGAGGCTAACGGCACGGCCGAGTATAACGAGTTTCCCCTTTTGATCAAATGAATATTGCGGGGCATTCCCCTGAAACTCTACTAAATCTGGTAGTACCCCCGTGTGGCCACCATCTTAACCCCCTTTGACCGAGTGCCTTTGACCGAGTGCACTACCCCACGATGACCACTTGTCACATTCCCAGAAGCAGGTAGGAATTCTCAGTTTGTAGAACTGAGCCTCAGTTTTGGTAAATGCGATTACGCCTGTCTGTCTGTCTGTATGTATGTATGTCTGTTTGTCTGCCTGCCAGTCTGCCTGTCTGTCTTTATGTCCGCAAGACTTAAATTTCCAAACACTTCCCAATGGCCGACATATAAGCTCGTTACATAACGACGTATTCGAACCATACGGACCTTATATACAGAAACATACTACACCACCCAGGTATTTTAGCCGTATCATAGGCAGCAGGCACGAGGGACCCGAGTAGAAAATTTGGCGCACCTGTCCTCGCCCGCTTCAGGGTGCCGCTGCTATGGTCTTCCGCCTTCGGTGTATCGGGGTCTGCCTTTACAAAACTGAAATGGCAATCTGCCTTTAAAATATCCCGTGTGGAGATACTGCTCTTCTTCTCGACTGGCTTTCCTGGTCTCGCCGCTTTTTTTGGGGGGGGGCGACAGAAGCTCAGCAGGAGTAGCACAGGAGTGCTCCGTTGTCAACATTGGGGAAAGCTCTGCGTCTAGAAATCGAAGCCGACACCGGCAGTGATACGCCTGAAATCTCTGCTGTTTGTAAATCCCAATCCATGCGCGCAGACCGCTGTTTATTTTTTGGCATTTTGTCGCTCTGATGTGCTCTCTCGCATCCGGTCGGTGTTTGTTTTTTTTTCGAAATTTTGAATATTTGGGGCCTGCTGTAAGGCCCGTTGGACTGCTGTAAGGCCCGTTGGAGACGCTAAAGGCTCTAAAAACCGCACGCGGCCACCCTCTGTAATAGGGGGAATGGATACCCAAGAGCGCTAACGCGTGGCTGGTCCATTCCCTTGGTGGAAGCGTTTAAAAGGATCATTTTGCAAAAGGAATTTCTTCACTCTCTGTGTCCAAGTGTATTTTCGTAGATCACGACTTTCGCACTTTTGATCCGACCTCGCGCGGTCAGTTCCGCCAACCGCGGAGCGAGGCTTCTTAGGTTTGCAGCGGGAGGCACACGCGCGATGACCGCCGCGAGAGGAGGGCGTAGGGTGCATCGAGCGGCGAGAAATCACCCGCGGCTTGTTTTGGGGTGCGTAAGAAGGGGCACGTAAAAAGCGGTACGTGATGTTCGTACGCGTTTTCTACTAAGATTTTTTTGTTTCGGGGCTGAAAACTAAAACCTTCAAGGGATTTATAATTTTTTATTTTCACGGACAGAACACCACTCGTGGCGCGCATTTTTCACTTGGTTTTAGTATTACCTGATTTTCGGCTCAGACGGGTGAGGCATAACTGATTTTGGCATTTGCCCCAAAAAAATAGTGACGTACTCAAGACATGAAAAACACCGAACCAATCTAAAAAGGAAAGGGGGGGCTGCAACCTGATTCGACCGAGGGACTCCAGGCCGGTGCCAGAAGAGCCGAATACAAGAAAACAGTAATGAATGCATCGTATAGGCCGTGTAGGGCTGCAGCAGCTGGATCTAGACTTGGCGAGAGAGCGTTTCGTTTGGCGCTGTAAATCTTAAAAAAAAAAACAATTGACGCCGCAAAAAAAAGAACCTTAACCCTCGTGGGACATCGGAGGAGAAAATAGACGGTAAAAACAAACTGACGATTACAGCGGCAACGGCCACCGCGAAATGGGGGGGAATGTCACATCGGTGTCCGAGTTACAACAACGCAAAGGGTCGTGTGGCGCGGGCGCAACATGACCATACCCGTATACCGATCGGCGCTCACCCTTCTTGTAGGCGGTTGATATCACCAAAGTTCCAATGTTTTCGGCCGCTATTTCGGAGTCCCGAGTGGGTTTGCCCCTTAAAATCCTGAACAAGTCCAAGATGCTGTCTGTAGTCGACGAAAAACGCGGGTGCAATTGTCAAGGACGACTGTTACTATCATTAGTATACAAGAGCGAAAGGAGGAATCGCAGAAGCTCCCATATATTCATAGCATAGTCCCATGAGCTCAAACTCGACAGTGTGCGCGCTACAACATGTGCTACTCGGTCAACCAGCTCGCGAGGGCATGCAGCAAACCTGCACAGGCGCACATGACTGTAGCTAGGCATGCACTCAGGCACCTGAAAGGGCACCCATACTTGCCCATCATATTCAAGAAGGGGCAAGTAAGAATGGCAATTTCAACCACGTAGATACATACGTGGATACGTCCTTCACTTCGAATCCCGACACGCGAAAATCCCCCATTGGGTAAATCTTCTTCCAGGGAGAAGGGCCTAGTAGCTTGGGCTCCAAGACGCAACCGCTAGTAGGGCAGTCCACTGTCGAGTCTGTGGGATCATGGGGCTAAGCTATGAATCAAAGGGGGCAGTCTCCCTGTTGAACTTCCTCAGGGAGCTACAGTTTGAAAATCTCAGCTCCGTGCCTAGCAACTGTGACGGCAAAGGGGCATTGACCGTAGCAGGAAGTACGACATACCCTCCAAGGACGAAGCACACTGCACTACGCTTCTTCTTCGTCCGAAGCTGGCACAGGATGGCATGATCACCCTCCACTTTGTGCCGACAGGAAGGATGCTGGCAGACTGCGAGACGGAGCATCTCGCGAAGGGGCAATTCAGAAGCATCATGAATCACATCAAGGATGTTGATGTGGGAGGGGGGGTAAATTCAACAGATATTTTGAGGGTTGGCTACTTCTTGCTTCTTAATGGGCATCAGCCAGCTCGCAGGTCGGCTCACCCCCCTGCGACAACGAAGCTCACCATGGACACCAGCAGGTAGAGTGAACAATTTTTATGACAGGCGCAGGTCCCTACACTGTTCTAACGTGCCGGACATGTCCAACGAGGAACGAGGTGAAATAATTCAGGATCAGGGTATAACACCGAGGACGGACTAGGTATACAATGGCGAGATGCTGTCGCATGCATTTCGGAACACAGCGGTCCACAAGACCGACTCGTGAGGTACCTTTTTGCACAAACGCTCCTCGGGAAAGACTCCGCGAATCGTGGGAGCATTCCGCTCGGGACTGGGATTCATTCCAAGAGACTGAATGCTGTAATTCCACAGTCCTTTTGGATGGGTTGTAGATCCGATAGGCTCTACTATCCTCGCTGAACACACAGAGTTTGCCTCCCCAAGCCTTGTCTCCGAGCTGCTATACGTAGGTTTCGATGTGCACGAAGGCCCTTGACCCGATAACGAGCAGGTCCGATATCCCGTTCTCACGTGTCCGGTATGTCCAATGAGGGACGATCACCCATGAAGCGGGCGACACCTCGAACGGACTTGGTAAACAATGGCGAGATTATATCGCATGCATTTCGCAACACTGCGGCCCTCAAAGCCGACTCGTGATATACGTCCCCGCGCGGAGGCTCACCAGGAATGGCTTCGCGGACCGTGGAGTATTCCGCTCGGTACTGGAATTCATTCCGAGGAACTGGATGAAATGATTAATTCAGTCCCTCGGGATGAATTCCAGTACCAAACGGAATGCCCCACAGTCCGCGAAGCCATTCCTTAGGAGCCTTTGTGCGAAAACCTATCCCACGAGTCGTTCTTGAGGACCGCAGTGTTCCGAAATACAGAAAATAGAATCTCGTCATTGTATACCGAGTCCGTCCTAGGTGCCACCCCCCCCATGGGTGATCCTCCCTCAATGGACATGTCCGGCACGTTAGAACGGGATATTGGACTTACGTGTTATCGGGTCAAGGGCCCACGTACACATCCAAGCTCGGAAACAAGGCTTGGGAAGGAAAACTTTGCGGGTTCAGCCAGAGTAGTAGATCCTATCAAATCTATAGCCCATCAGAGGGAATTGTGGTTGAAAGCCGCAGCGCCACCTTCCTGGAGTCATCCCATCCTCTATACCGTCTATAGGGGTGTATTACTCAATCGACTATGACTAGGAAAACGACTTTATCAACACCACCTCCTCCTTGGACTTCACAATCTTGGGCAAACAGGACAAGGGTACCAGTGATGCACAGGAACGGCTCCAAGAGAGGATCAGGAGCATGACACAGAATATCGACCGACAAGAGACACTGGAGGCAGCATCGGAGGAAGAAAAGGCATCACCCCCCAACGAGGCAGCGTCACAAGTTCCCGGAGTCGAGTCTACTCCATTTGGGGTCGTGCCTGCTGGAAGACCAGGTACATCGCCTACGATGGCGTGTGCATCCAAAAGAGCCAATCCCAACACCAATGACGCTTGAGGCTTATTTACGCCCAGCCATTTGCTTTACTTTTGCTCACCGTCAGCTTTTCATCTACTGAGAAAACCAATCAATCGACGCCCGGGATCACCAACATCCTCTTCTTTTCTTCTATTGAAGTTTTTCGTACAAGTCGCCTGATCCTGACTCCGCTTTTGCCTCACAAATATTGCCTGTATATTGACCGGCCGTCGGCAATCGAGTCTATTAATAGGCATACATCACCGTATCCGAAAAGAAAACGGAGACCATGCTACTGCGGACACCGAATCAGGCACCCCGGACCTCACCGCTCGTC